>CM023448.1:87949072-88051572 GCA_013339765.2 Haemaphysalis longicornis | reverse complement strand
CCCAAGGCACAGAAACGCGCGCAACACGCCGCCTCTAAGGCATTACATATCCCACACAAGAAAGGTTCTGCATTCGGCTGAAAGAATTATTTAAAAGGATATTTCTAGTGATCTCGAAGGAGACAAAAGAGAAACAAAATGCTTTTTACCCCCCGCTCAACCGCCTTGAATCGGCGAAATCCGAAAATCGCAGCGCGCGGACAAGAAGTCTGCAAGGAAGCAAACGAGCAAACCAGCCAGCAAAGTAGCGTAGTCAATCGGCGCATGGGTACGATGTTATATGTGCCCTGGGTATTTTTCTCTTTTCACGAGAGCACACGACGCTACAGACTCATCTATGAGGTTTTTTTTTCTTTACATGTAACCTTGACTCTAGAAGTTCGCACGAATTATTCCCTCAGCTCATGTAGTAAGTACATGACAGCACACCGAACGTGCTCACAAAACCCGCCTTCGTAAATTTGTAAAAGCGACGTTACAGTGTTCATGATTTCAGCCTTGTCTGGCGTGGATCCAGACTAGAGTACTGGCGAATACCTCTTATTTTGAAAATATGCAGTGAAGCTATCTCTGCACGCTAGCACGCACGCAAGCACGCGCAAGTGTAAAATTATAACGTATCCGCTACTGTCAATGACATTTCACATCTGATCTTTAGGGCCAAGACTGGGGCAGAGGAAACAGGGGCCCTGGAAGGAGGGAACCTACCCTAGTTCAATCAAGACCTTTCATTTCAAATAAACGTTTCATCTCTCTCTCTCTCACACGTAAACTTTGCAGTAGGCATGCAGGTATACTATTTAACTCGTGAGCTAAAGAACAAAGCCGGCCCCTGCAAGAGTGGGACTGTTTTTTCGGCCCGTAACCGGCGTGTGTGGTTGTGAGACGTGGACGAGCACGCACCCCAAGAGAAAGGGTGCCTGCTGAGCACAATGTTTCCTTTGTGGAACACAGAACGGAGATCTGTTTATTGCAAACCGCTATCGTGCGGGCCAACGGAAGCGGGCTAAACCGGTCCTTGTATGAATCACGCGTGGGTAGGAAGATGACGCCCACTGAAGGCAGTGTCGGTCCTTCCGCGGTGTCGTCACACAAGCCGATGAAGGTTTGTCCAAGGACAGCCGATTGCTGCGGCGCACGGCTCATTTAGCGTGCTCTTTGGTAAGGTATCTGAGAGAAGCGCCCATTGATTGTCAAACCTTCAATGACCCAAACCGCAAACGAAAGAGGAACCCATGCGACCATTTTTCGTGCACCAAGTAAACGCATCTACGATCGATCTAAATGTATACCGCTACGTGATTTATGAGATAAAGGTATACTATTGCACCCCTTCGTCACGATCGATGCGTGTATTGTCTTATCTAGAACCGTTCATTTTTCGCGATTTTCAAGTAACCGCTTTGACACAATGGAGGCCGGGTTTCACGCACGCGCCGTGTGTCCAGAGATCTTACCAGAGCTTTTGGGTTGACCAACCGCTCTATAGGGAAATGCATTTTTTTATTTTTTTTTAAAGATACTTTTGTTTGGCGCTCTTTGCCCCAGCTGGCCTTGCGCCAAAAAACTCCAACCATCATCATTATAGGGAAATGCATTAGTATTTCGACAGAACGCCGTCGGTTCACTAAGAAAGCTTTCGCTTTAATTTGGACGAAAACTTTACATATAACTTGTATACAGGGAGTACTATTTCAGAAGTTAGTTCCCAAACGAATCCGGAAATCGGCTCGGGTCACAAGCGCGTTCGAATAAACGCGCGAATTTGGGAACTTTTACCTCTGCAGAATACGAACTTATGAAACTACCGCCCAAGGTTTTCTTTTCGCGACTTTGCATACCTTTAAATGATGTAAAAAATGTATTTTTGTTCGCGGAAGGAATTCTTTCTAATAACAAAATTACAAATTTGACGTTTTCTAAAATTCTCAAAATTTCGGGTTCGGTTCTTCTGCGTCTAAACAAGCTAGACATTTTTTTTTTAATGATTCGTCCATCATTTTTCTTTCTTCGTGCCAATTCGAGTTTATGTAGAAAAATAGGTAAATTTGCATAATGCTCGCGTTGCAGCTTAGTCGGGCAGTTCTCTCGACGTTGAAACCCAATACGAAAAAGTTCATATTGCATATTTTTTAAACTAGAACAAATTGAAGCCAAGGTTGTGCTTTATCACTTGCCTCAAAGTATATTACATTACTCATGTAGCTGTGAGGCTACAAAGTAGTAAATATCACTAGTTATCAGGGCGCTTCGTAACAAACTTCTGACGTCAACCTGAACCTAGATACGGAAAGTACAAACTTGTCCGCTCTATGCGCCCTAAGAAATTTACGGTTATACCAGGCACCACGGTGATCGCTGCCTGCGCAGTGACGACAAGTCTGGTTATGCGAAAGGTCTGACGAAGTAAGGGACGTCTAGAGAAAAATCTACCTCTTGGTTTTGTGCTTTTAAAGACGACAGTCTCTCTTGGGTAAAAATCCCAAACGAACGAAAAAAAAACATACTAAGTGTTACCCGGCTACTTCACAACCACCCGTGCTCCCACGCCGACATTCTGACCCAAATTCACACCAAACTTTTTGGAACAAGCACTACCGCCTGCGCGCCTCCCTGGCGCAACCAACTCAACCCTAGACGCCCCTTTTCCGATGACTGAACTAGCACAAGCTCTTGCCAAGCTAACCCGGAACGCGGCACCCGACCACGATCACATCACCTGCGTCCTCCTGCGCAACCTCAATGAAGAACAGCTCGACCCGCAACTCGACTGCTACAACCACCATTGATCTCAAAGCACGGTAACAGCTCACTGGCGCCACGCGGAAATACTCTTCTCCCGAAGCACAACAACCCAATCACTATCGACAGTCTTCGCCCCATTTCACTAACCTCACCCGTTGCCAAACTTTTTGAATATCTTGTCACACGCCGCCTCACCGACTACCTCGAAGAGACTGACTCACTCCCCCACACAATGTTTGGTTTCGGCCTCACCTATCAACCCATGACATCCACCTGCAACCTAAAGCGCAAATCACTGCCAACCTCGGTAAGACTCAGCCCAGCTCCATTCTAGCCCTTGACGTGCAGGGGGCTTTTGAGAATGTCACACATACGGCCATTCTAGCCAGGCTGCATGCCCTCAAATGCGGAGCTGCTACCTACAATTACGTCCGGACCTTCCTCACGGACCGCACAGCGACTCTCATTCTCGCCCCGCACACCACTGACAATTTTAACACACCAGCCAAGGGTACCCCACCGGGGTCACTTATTTCTCCCCTACTTTTCAACATTGCAGTGTTGGGATTACCATCTCTACTTGAACGTATACCGGGAAATTTCACACGCACTTTATGCGGACGACCGTGCCATATGGACCCAACAGCGGATCTCCGGGCAACTAAGAATACATTTTACAGCAAGCCATCGATACCACCACTAACTATTTGCAAACGTGCGGCTTCACGTGCGCCCCATCAGAATCTGCCCCTCCTTATCCTGCGATCTCGGACACGGGGACGGCCTCGCAACCCAAACCCTGACCCAACCGTCACCATCAACGGTCAGTTGGTCCCCACTGTGAAAACCCTCCGCATATTAGGTATGCCTTACCACTATGATGGCTCAGGAGAAGCCCTGCTCCCCAGACTACAACAAACGATATCCCAACTCACCCAACTCATCCAACGCATCTGCACCCGCGGTCGAGGCCTCAAAAAAGCTGATACCTGTCGAATACTACAAGGAATGCTATTAAGCCGCATCACCTACGGAAACTTGGCCCTTAAACCTCAAGAAATTTCAAAGATCGACATTACCATCCGCAAGGCTTACAAAACTGCTCTCCGACTCCCCGCAATTTACCTCTACCGCACGACTATTACAACTCGGCCTGCATAACACACTATCGTAGTTCAAAGAGGCGCACACCAAGAACCAGTTACAACGCCTAAGACTAAAAGCAACCGGGCGACAAGTACTCGCCAAGATAAGATACTCCTTCCCCACAGCTATGGACACTATACAACGCCTGTCTGCTCTCATTGAAGCGCCATTACATGCACCCCATCTACAACGCAGACCGACGGCTACATCGGGCCCGCCTGATGTCTACAAAATACGCCAGTGATCAAGAAGTCTGCTATACTGGCGCTGCACATTATCGCCCTCACCCTGCATACTCGGCTGCAGCCATCCAAGCCAATGGCACAACTCTCGCTACGGCTAGCCTCCTAACCACCTCCATCACCACATCCGAAGAAGTAGCCATGGATCTAGCAATAATACGCGCCCCTTCCTGCTACATAACCGTACTCACAGACTCGCAAGCGTCTTGTCGGCGCTTTGCATCAGGAAGCATATCCATTCTAGCAGCAACCGTACTCTCTCAACGGCCTGAACTACCCCAGACTCGCATCGTATGGATCCCTGCCCCTACACATCCCTTCCTGGGAATTAGGTTGCACATTCCACCACCTGAAACCTTATGTGCCGGGCATTTTCAGAAGGGGAAGACGACGCACCACTATGCGACTTTTCGGTCCTGCATTCGCTCTCTAGAGCATACACGGACATCCTCCACCACTACAGAACATTACCGTTCCCCCTATTCACCCCTCCCTTTCCACGGCGGAGGCTCGCACCTGGCGCCGACAGCAGATTCCCGAGAATTATCATCCCGCTCAACTCCACAGAATCTCACCAAGTAGCTACCCCTACGATTGCCCTCACTGCCCCTCACTGCTCTGATACCCCTAACACAACGCCCCATCTCGCACTGCTCTGTCCCGCCAACTCCCCATCCCCCTATCGCCCTTCCTCGAGCAGTGGGACAGCTTGCTGCGCAGCAGACGGCTCGAAGACCAGGAGCTCCTCATCTCTCGGGCCAGGACGGCTGCGAAGGCCCGCGGCCTACCGGACTGGGATGGTCACCCACAGCTCATACTGTTTTCTTCCTCCTTCCCCTTCCCCTTGTAATTCAGTAAATGCCTTTAATTAATCATAATGAATTAAATAATCATAATTAATAATTAATAATTAATTAACAATTAATTAACCACTAGTGCATGAAGATTTTCTCACGAATCGCACATCTTATCTGAGACCCACGCCAAAAAAGTGAAACGACAGTAAGAAACCACTAGAATGCTGATAATTGAAAAAAAAAAAAAACTACTGGCCTATCGGCGAAACAAACGTTAATTCGACTCTAACCTGACTAAGCAAAAATAAGCTTGTGGTTTAAAAAATAAGAACAGCGATACAAGATCAGGAAATAAGAGGAAAATCGTGCACAGTATAGTTTTATGCACTAATTCTTTGTACTCTTATACACACCCGTATGACACACAGCTAACGTGCGATCGCACTTACCAATATCCTGGACAGTAAACCATGTACCCACATTAACTATCATTTGCGCAGCACTGCATGCCTCTTTTCCTTGTTATATAACGTATAAATGGCGCTGTTTCTACGCTCGGAAATTACGTACCAGCCACCCCGCTTTCGCACGGTCCTATTTTTCTTAGTCTGCACGGACAAAATAATAAATATCACGACTCACTTGACGCTTCATCCCTTGTTCTCAAGTTGTCGCCCAGAGAATGTTACGAGTCCCCCACGAAAACATCAAATGCCTTCATAAACGTCATAGTAGAGATTACTCGGTCCATTAAGTGGCGAAAGTGGTCTTGCTTCCAGTTCCCATGAGGAGCCCTTAATTTGCATATTGCGCGGGATAGTTTCCCTTCCCTGAATAAATTCACGCTCTGGTGAAGGAAGGTCATAAGAGTACACGTCAGTTACGCTAACCGATTTAATCAATTTTTTTTCTCTAGACTGGATATGAAAAAAATGTGTTTTAATTCCCCTTCGAACCTTTGAGCGATTGGCACCATTTCGTTCCCGGTCCATCTGCGGTAGCATAAAACGCGGTGCGCTTCCCCTGGCACATTTTTTAGAGTTTTGCACGAGCGGAATTGACGTTGTCCCGCTCCTCCCTAAGCGAACATTTTCCGTCGTGTAGAATGGAAGAAACGGAAGCGGGGGAGGCATTATGAATGCTTTTGTGGAAAGCAAGGATGACGATCACCAGGTGAGGGCTGTCAAAACCCCGGCGCTAAATACAGGTGAAATATATCTTGCCCTTTGAAATTTTGAAATTGAAGGCCAAATTTCGTTGCAATTACGGAAAATCGAGGATTTCATAACATTGCTGTCTGAGAACAAAGCGAAAGCGATCTTGGAAGGGCCTCTAAGAGCTCCAGCGGGGCGCGTCTTCCAACCATTGCTGCCGTCTTAAGACCCCAAGCAGCGTAGTTGTTCTCCACACCGAAACCGGGCAAACCTAAGCGTGGGTGGCCTCTCTCCGAAGCCAAGTATCAGCTCGTATTGACGCATCACCGAGGGAGGATAGTAAGTGTAGCCGGGTGCAGCGAACTCCTTCATGCTGAAACTAACAAAGCGTGGATTCATTTCGCAACCTAAAAGCAACATGAGCTGACATCGAAGCAGTATTCCCGGCACGTAACCAGTGCAACGAGAAGGAAATATTAAATCCCCCTGACTAGTTGAACGCGGGAAACGACGAGAGTTGCCGTGTCAAACGCGAACCAGTCGGTGCCGCGGGCGAGTGTAGCAGCCGGTTGCTTCACGTCTGCCGTGCTGCTGCTCCAGATAGACAAAGGACAGCCGCTCGGAGAAAGGAAGGTCGGCCCACGTCGAAGGTGCGTGGCTGCTGCCTGGTCCGTCTCCTATCGGGGCCACGTCGTTCGCGCTTGACGGCCCGCGATTGAAAGCACACGCGCGGTCGATCCAATAACCCACTTGGAGCCTTCCTCTTCCCGTCAACCGACGCAGTGGAAAGCACGCGGCCGCGACCCCCCGTTTTAACCTCCCGCTTGCCGGCCAACAGCGGCGCTTAATTGCGACGCTCGACATTATTCTCTACGCAGAGAAACAAGTACGACCCGATCCCGAACAACGACATTCGGGCTCAATTTCCGCCTTTCTCTTACATCTTACATATTGTCCACACAAACTCGGTCTCCACGCATGCCGGTCCAATCTCCATACGACTCCTCCACACCCAAGACCCACGCCACTGGAACCGCCTCCCCCCCCGCCTCCGTAACTTCAGTTCTCGATTATACCATGTTCACGACTGATATTCCTAACTATTCTTTCTACCCATGCAGTATTGATTACTCGTGCTTGTTTTTTTCACCTCCGCTTGGTGATCCTTCGGCCTTGCGAGTAAACGAATAAACATTCTTTTTCCCTTACGCGGTGTGTGGTGTGTTTAAAGGATTCTCGACAAACCGCGTTGTGTTCCCATCCCCAGCGAGCTACATTTGGACGGAACGCGGCTAGTTTGGACACTACCGTTTCCGGTTTAATGGGAGACGTAATGTGGGGGGGTATGCGTTCCCGGTGGTGCGCTTACAAAGCCACAGCATGACCAAAACTTACGTCCAACTGCTCCGCAAAAAATTGTGACGAATTTGCAGAGCACTTTGCTGACGTCTTACGAAATGCTACCTTGCGCAGTGTGCGTCAACGTGTATCAGAGCTGCTTTGTCGATCAGGCTCCTTTCCTGCATGCTGGCACTCGTCTCCTCACTCCGACGCCATGTGAAAAACAGGTGCGTCTCCCTTCTCGGGGAAGTAACGGTTGAGGCAACCGCACTCGTTGAACAGGCGGCAAATCAACGTTGGAATCTCCTCGGCAAGAGCTGGGCCAACATTTTATGTCAAATCGAACTCGAAAAACAGCTTACAACTGGGACCTCACTGTGAACGAGGCTCGAGACAATTGTGTCGTGCTCGAAATCAGCCATGGTGCCTCCTACTTCAATGTAAATCGACGGCGACAGTATGTTTTCTGCACTCATGGAGCACTGACTTGTGAAACTGCAAACTGCTAGAACGGGGCGCTACGGAATATACGGGCAATTACGCAAACTCTGGACTGTAGCCGATCTATAGTTTCTTCCAGTCTCCCTAAGGCCCCGCGGGCATCCAGACAGGGGAAATTCTATTTCACACACATTTTTTTCCGTGAAAACAGTCCCGGCGAAGGAGGCTGTTATCCAAACTGCCCAGGCTTACCACAAACAGGCTCTAATGAAGGGTAAAATGCATTACCCGTAAGCACCCAGGAAAGCGTGCGGAAAATGCTACTTGTACCACAGTAATTTCATTAAAAATTCAGTGTTCGAACAGCAGCTGAAACTAAGACATAGCAATAGTCCACGTTTGAATTGTCTTCCGTATCACTGGCGGGGAAAATTTTAAATTACCTTTAAATTGCGAACACTACACATCGATGTTAGTCCCATTATTGATTCAAATTCGAACCTACGCGGGCTGTACCCCGAATAGAAAAGTAAAGTCGCATCGCTGCCGGTGACGTAAATGAAGAACAATGCGACCGAGATGGAATAGAATACGAACGAGCCGAATAAATTACTCGAGCACTAGTCTTGCTTCCTCGCCTAGTTTTTCGCCTTTTCTGTCCACGAGAGGAGTATCAAGGTTAACACGCGCTTTCCATAGACTTACCCAACATCGCGCGACTTCGCACTATGAAAAGAAAAAGGCACGTGACGAAAAACACTACACGTAAAAGACGTACGTCCTGGCGATCAATGGCCGCTCAGGGACCGTGATGTCACCTCAATGGTATACGATGGAAAAATAAGATAAGGTAAAAAAAGCTTTCAAGGCCCAAGCCGGTGGGCGCGCAAGGGGGTCAGCTAGCCTCCCGAGAGGTAGATGCAAGTGTTCGTCTTTCAAGGCACGTAACATGTGCAGACTTTGTGCTCGTTTTCGCGCCCTTCTCTGAAACGCAAGCCCGTGTCTTTCCCCGATGTGTGTTCCACTACGTATTTTGTAGTTCCTCCAGACAAGAGTGGTCTCCGTATTGACTGCTCCGTGCACGTATTCCGCTACTTTATTTTCCTTTCCTTTCTCTCGCTGCAAAGCGACATTAACGCTATGGGTTCTCTCTCCCCCCCCCCCCCCTCTATTTCCCACTAGGATAGCATCATTGCTAGAAGGAACGGCCGATATGAATCGACGCTTGATCATTACGTGTGGAGGGAGAAACCCATCCGGCCTTGCATAGTAGTTGAACTGTATACGAAGACGAGAGGTGACGCATGAGGACACTGCCCTCCAATTGTACTCAGTACAAACTAAGACGCCACTTTTAGAAAAAAGAAGCAGCCTCTGTGAAGGTAATCAAATATAGTACGCCAGTCGCATGGGCTGTTGAAGGGTGGAGCCACAGAATAAAAGCGCGTGGGCAGCCGAAAAAACCAGGACCCTACCATCGTGTTCGTAACTTGGGTGCCCGCCTAAATCAAGTTTTCTTTATAATTCCGTTGAAACTTGCGGGCATTGGTCTCACCTTTTGCCTCAATGCGCCGTTGAACATCGGCGTTCCAATCACAACGAACTCGAAGACCGAGGCTGCTTTGACGCACGAGACATTATTCATCGGCAGTAGATTGATTTTATTTCCTTTTCTTGTGTATTTCCCCGAAAATTACTTAGAGAAAAAAGAACGCATATTGCTTAAACTAAAGGAAAAGCTGGCTACAGCAGTGTCCTCCGAGACATGTCGGAGATGAGTGGGTATTCTGGGCGCTTCTGTACAGGTTGTCTGCTCTATGTGTATGAGTTTACGTTTGGCTCAGGTGTTGATTACCGCATAGTATAACGTTGGGATGCGTTTACCTCCGCTACCCCCACGCAAAAAGGAGTTCGATACAATTTGCGGCGCCATTTTAAGTTGCCACCTTTCACGGCATTGCGAAGCGGGGACGAGATTATATCCACTCGCTTCCGGCAGCGCTTAAGAACTCACCTTAGTTTGGGGAACCAGGATTGAGCGGAGCAGAATAGCGCACGATTTATAAACGGGCCGTGTACGATCACCCGATCTGGGTTGACTTCGATCAGGCTCGACTCAATATCGATTCAAAGCGCCCGTGCGACCGGGGTATTAATAATAGGTGTTCCGAGGAACCTTTTCTCCCCTTAGCACCCTTTCGTTCATGTTCAAAGTACCTGGTTAGGCACGTTCTGCGTTGCGTCGGCGTAGGGTAGTGGTAAATCAATTGCTGGTCGCCGTGCGTGCGTTCCCTAGTTTGATTACCGTCCTTGTCATAGTTTGTTCAATTATAAATGACGGCGGGCGGGGTTTCCGTACCATCCGCTGCTCACAACGCGGCCTTTTCGCGGCACGTGCTCGGTAGATGAGACTGTGGTGAGTTGTTTCATTTCGAGGAAAAGAGAAGCCCCCTACCATCAACAATCTGGTGGCGGCGTTCTAATGTGTGTGGGGGTGATCGAAAGATGGCGTCGTACACTTCATTCTACTACTGCAGTTTGTTCTCAATCAAATACAGCGGTTTATTTAAACACAAGTGAAAACTCTACAGACAACACAACGATCAACTAAGGAATATCCAAAACCGGAAGGTGCCCATTGTTGCATCGTGTGCCATTTATACGGTATACCGGTATTGGCAAATATCAATTAGTCATATTCACTGGTGTAAAGTCTGGGAAACTGATTATTTGAGAAAAAAACTCCGTTCATCCGCTAGAGCGCGAAAGAGACGTGATACACGGAATGTGTTGTGCGTGTACGAACTGATGATGCCTCGATATCAAGACCTCCAGGGTCGGCATTTTCACGGTATCCCTAGCTGGTAATGTACGTTAATTCGTCTTTTGAAAGCCCGGCGAAAGGAGGGTAAAAAGACATCGGCAGCACTATACATGCCACCGCTAAAGTAACGTTAACAGAATGAACGTTGACAAAAAAAAAAAAAAAAAAAATGGGCTCCCTCCCGCCTTGCGAAAGTGGATGTCTAGCGCAGCGGTGGCACACCCCTACACATGCTGATGGGGGAGGGTATGAAATGTTCCTCGCTGTCTAGGCGGTACTCTCGCTTGCACTCGACTTCTCTGGCGGCAGATGCAAGGTTCTGACGCATGTGCTTGGTGTCTGGCGAGAACTGCTGGATCCCGCCTAGCCTGACGATTGCGCCAGCCATTGAATGACGTCAACTCCCCTCCCTTTGGAGAGCAGCTGCAAACCTAATCTTTACCAGAAGACAAGGCGGGGGGGGGGGGGGGGGGGTTCTATTGTTCACCGGCGCCTTATCATCCATCATGCAGTTTCGATGCTTGTTTGTGGCTTTTTCTTTACACCAATACTGAGGTCTTGCTGCTGGCCTGATTAATGTGAAGCATGCGCTGGGCGTCTTGGGAGAGAACTGCTTGGTCCTGCCTGAGTTTTTTGTTTACGGCACGAAATTTTCCGAAAAAAGAGTGGCTAGCAGCTTCGCTGTAGAAAATATCCAAGCAGGGCGCCGCGGCGTTCTCTTTGACACACGATATATCAAGATGTGTAAGTATATATATATATATATATATATATATATATATATATATATATATATAGATATATATATATATATATATATATATATATATATAATATATATATTTCTTGCAACTAGATTGGGAGAAGCATAGATTATAGTTCCTTTACCCATCATTTGCACACAGCTGGTAGTTCAACGCATCCTAAATATCACCCGTTATTCTCTCAAACTGTATTTAAAATGAATGATGAAACAACAGACCGCCCCCACGCTTGCTGTATGCGAACCAGGTTCATTTAATCTGCAGCACTAGATCTATGGTGGTTACACTGCCTGCTGCAGAAATCTCATTACGGCGACCCGCGGGCCAGTTGCTGCTACGCATATTCGCGGCGACTTCGACGACAGCAGAATGAGTTGCTTGACATTTTAAACAAGTCCGCAAAAGTACGGCGAAGCTTTGAGGACTCGGACACCTGGATTCATTCCCGCCTCATTGACTGGCCCTGGAAATACACTCCCGCTACGCCCGGGCTACGGTCATGCTTCGAGTCATCGTGGTTCAGTGGCTGCCTGCTCAGTGTGTCGTGACCGGGAACGCTGGTGCTGACCAGACAGCTTTCGCCACCCGTGGCCAGTCGAGTGCGTCCTCCCGGCGCCATTCGTCCGATCCGATGCCTGCCACGGCGCTTGCATTTTCTGCGTGCAGCGACTGCAGCTTTCTCCCTGAACGCTTCAAGCGATAAGACTCTGGAAATCATGCACGCAGTTCCGTCAAACGAGGACGGTGTTTGAACGCGAAGTTTTCTCCTGACGTACTCTTCGGTCGTCGTCTAAGTTTTCCAAACCGCGTCGACCATGTCGAAAAGCACCATTTACCGTCAACCATATCTGATGTTTTTAGATGACAGTGTGTTGAAGCGCGTCAAGAAAATGTACATCCAAGCGGTTGCAAAAACTTTATTTTTTAAGTTGCCCACATCAACGTTGCCTGTTAAAACATGGCTCAATAGTAAAGGTTTATATGTGCCTTGGTCTTTTAACTGTCGCTTGTGTAACCAGCCCGAGACAATCGATCACTGCTTTGTTTTATGTCGGGATGCTGTGTTTTTTTGGGATGTTCTGCAGAGGACTCTTAAAAAGGACATAGACATCACCCCTTACAGTATACGATTCCTGCCAGTGATGAAGAACTGTTCCGTGCCATATCACCTTTTCGTGCTGATAGGATTGTTTAACCTATAGAAGTGTCGCATGATTGACCGCCATGCCGAGGAACCTCGTGGAGCTGTCCATTTTTCGCGACAATGTGCGCTTGTGTACAGTGTCTATGCGGCGCAATCGCAGCCACCGGACTGGTTGCATCTTCTTGAAGCGTGTGTGTGCCTGCCCGACTTTTAAAGTGTACTAGTGAATGTACCGTTATTGTAGTTAAGGTGGGACTTTAAGCTATTCGGGCTAGTTTCCCATGCAATAAAGAAAAAAAAAGTCGAAAAGCAGCATTCAAATAGACGCTTCGATTCCAGCCAGCGGAAGCGTTTGTTTTTTTCTTTTACTTCGGCGTTTTCGTGTTACAGACGCCGTCAGTGAGAACACTAAACCTTCGCTTTAAAATTGGGAGTGCAGCTCCTGGAGTCAGCGTTGGCGAACGAAGCGACTATACACGATAACGTCGCCCGTGCAAAAATAACGCTTTAAAGGGAAGTTTTATATGGCTAGGCAAAAGGAAAATCTGGCGGTCCCGTGTACGAAGAAAACTCCTCTTGCACAACCCCATGCTCATGCACAAAAAAATCCAGTTTGGAGAAGAGTTAGAACTTGATTACTTGTGGGGTCTAACGCGCAGAAGCTGCCTATCGGCTATGAGACGCGGCTTAGTGGATGGCTTCGGATTAATTTTGGCCGCCTGAGGGATCTTTAACGTGCGCCGAAAACTCTACACGCGGGCGTTTGCTCTTGTAGTCTCCATTAAAAAAGCAGCCACTACAGCCGCGACCGGACCCGCGTCCTTGAGCTCAGTAGCACAACGGCGGCTGGTGAGGAGTTAGAAGTGGAGAGAGATTGGCTTGTGACTAACATTATTTTCCATTCTCGAACCAAGTGTTAGCGAATTTACTTTCGTGCACTGCTTCTCATGATCCGGTGTTCCTAACAAATGTGTAATTCTTCAAGAGATAATTTTTTGTTTGCGGCGTAACCGCCCGCTCTATACATTACTTGTACCTGTTTCTCTACAGTGCTAAACAGGGCTAACGGAGTTAAATGCTAACAAAAGTGTATTCCCAAGCACATACAAAACAGCTCAACGGATACCAGCTTATTAGCTTGTTAACACACGCACAGAACCCGTGGTATGCTCCGAACATGGCGTATTTTGTATGATTACGTACTCAACGCAGGCTGTTCACTGAAACTGCGTAATTAAAATGCTAACAGTACGTGACATAACCTCTCACATGGCTTTGTAGGAGGCTCTTAATTCTTCGCTCAAACTGCGGCTGCAGTTGTCTCAATTCTCCGCAAACTTGGAGATGCGACATCAGCTTGGCATGCTGGTCTTGATAGTATAAGCACTGGTTTGAACTGGTCCATTCTAACTACAGCCTAACAGCAAGCCTAGCAGCTATGAAATATAGCAGTCTCTCACCTCACCGCAGATAAGCTCGTGTCCACCTATTTTACACGCTCATTGATCATCGGAACTTGCGCGGTGAGGCCAGTTTTCCTCCTCGCTATGCTTCCATTCACTTCAGTCACCCCCATGAGGTCGTGTTGCCTTCCCGCAGAACTATACACTGCGCAGTTCTAACGCAGGGAGTAGCATACTCTACGGCAGAATTAGTGTGTACCATGATTTGACTGCGCATGCGTGCTTTCGTTCCGCACGCTACACCCCCGCTTTGGTGCTAGCGTTGAGTACTGTGGTGGTGTCATGGCCGCCGCACAATAGCCGCCAATCTGTGCTGGTCGCCCCTTCTAAGGCGACACTCAAATTAAAACAGATGAAGTACAAAATATATAAGTATTTGCCACAGTTTAGCTGGGAAAACATATTTCGCCTTCTTTATTCATTGCTATGGATGCTTACTAGCCTATTATGAAATACCGCAGAGTATTTTAAGTGGTAAATGTGAAAACTGAAAAACATCAGACATCAGGATAAACAGCAACAGACGTTGCTAACACCTTGCCGTCTGCTTGATTTGGGGTGCTTAACAGGGCTACCGTGCGCACTACAACACCTACCTTGAAATTATTGCCCTACTGCTACCTTGATTGAAAGCGCGAAGCTAAGATAAACGCTGGCTAGATGCCGCAGTTTGAATCCAACGCATTTTATGGTTGGAAAGAAATGCGAAGTAAGTAGCAGGCGCATTGCGCGCGGAAAGGGGGGGGGGGGAGTTGTGATCAAGCTTAAACCGCAAAAGAAAGAATACCAACGCCTGGAGTAGATTCGAACTACAGTGACCTCCGAAGCCGGCATAACCACTCGACCACCGCTTAAAACACTGAGACGCATAATGCATATTAAGCTATGCCGTTGACCAACACGTCTTCATATGCCCAGTTTTTGTTCCATTCGGAAATGCTGGTCGTGATACCACTTGTTCCTCGCCCACTGATCTTGCAGGTGAGCTCAATTTTGCTAATGCTTTGTATACAAGCAAAACAGCCAGATAGCCTTCATTTAGACTAAAAACAGCTATCGTACATGACCGATCTCACCGAAACAAAGGAAGGTTGCCACGAATGGAATGAGGTGGCCACAACAATGACAATGACATTGTTCAATTACTTTCGAACAAGAATAGCTTGGTTGAATTTGTCGTAAAGCAGCCAATTACCTCCAGGGAACAGAATAGGTGATTGTTTTTTTTGTGTGTGTGATTTGCGGCTACCAAAGAGGACTGGCGGATATCGTGCGAGGATCTCAGCTCAAATCCTACATCTTTATACGGACTCCACCGCGGCGATACGGGATTTACGCCAAGTATCGAAAAATTGTACTATTTCAAGGGACGTCCCCACACTACTAGACACGTACCCCCTGCTCTCTCAGGTTGGTGTGGGGTTAGGCGAATACGCTCCCCGCTCACATTGCAGCGGATATGGCTTGTCACCCGACGTATATTCCTCGGCCGCTGACCAAATGTTAACAACCGGTCCGATAGAAAACTTTCTCCAACGGAAGGACGATCTGCGTCGCGCCACACGTGCCCTCCATTCCCCCCGTGTTGGAACGGACCTCCCCAGTAGACTGCTCGCTGGGAAGAGGTTTTGCTGCGCAGACTTCGCTTGGTGGAGTGGCGCTTTCACCTGCTGTGACCCGGGCGTGGCCACCACGCTACCATGCCCCGTTCCGACGACACCTGCCCCTTCTGCACAGCTCCTGCCGCACAAGCTGATGCGGATCATCTTCATATGGGCGTGTCCTTCACTGGCCTCAGCCAGAAAGCGACACCTGAGAGGCACAGGCCTCCATCCTGGAAGACCACCTGACCTTCAGCGGTGGCTCTGGGGACCCCACCACCGCTCCCTTCTTGACTTCCTTCGAGAGACGGGTGCCCATGTATATTTGTAAATAAGTTATTTTTATGCCAACGGGCATTCTATCGGAAAAAAAAAATGCTGAAGCCAGCTTTGTATTTTTTACTTCGCATTGTGGGCTAGGATATTACGACAACGGACGACAGATTGTACCACCCTGTGCTAAACTATAATGTGTTTTTTATATCTAGGGATAATACGAAAAAAGCGATAAACTGAAGGTTTTCGTCTACAGCAGTTGGGGTCGTGACCGTGTTCGCTTCAGCTATGACGAGGACGCGAGTTCGATTCTCGGCCGCGGCGGCCGCTTTTTTGATGGAAGCGAAAAGCAAAAACGCCCGTGTGTACGAGATTTAGGCGCACGCTAAAGATCCCCAGGTGGTCAAAATTAAACCGGATCGAGCCCTCCACAACGGCGCGCCTCATGGCCTGCATTGCGACGGCGCGTTAAACCCCACAATCAATCAAATCAATCGCTTCAGCTATAAGAATCGCGCAGACTTCACTCTTTTCACTATCTTCCTCGAACGATATCTGATTTGCCATCTGTTTACGGTTAAAACGAGGAGTCGGGAGCCAAGCGTACGTCTTTCAAACAACCTCAAAAATTTTGCTTTCAAGGACTTCCAAAGCGGACGCCCACCGGCAGGTACACGCTACGCGCGGAACGGCTCCTAAACATGTTGCTCGACGGAAGAAATAGCGTGCTGGGGCGCGCATGCGGAGTGGGATGAGGGAACAACGGTAATGCTAGCGTAGCGTGCGCTACCTTCTATGCAAAACACTCTACTTTCTCTGAGTCATTCATTCATACCGCGCACATTTCAAGTTTGAATCCGGCCTTTCCGTTGCATAACTACTTCTTAAGCGCCAAAAACTACAGGGACATAGAATGAGACAGGGACACGCGCTAACTTCCAACTAAAGTTTATTGAACACCAGAATAACGTACTAAAAAGAAAAAATGGGCACCTCTCAAATCACTGTGCTGAATGCCAGGGGTGCGAACCCTACCTTTCAAATTCAGTCACGTTGTTTCGTGATTCTGATCAACGCACGCGTGAAATAGTTGAAGCGGCTGAGATGCAATTAGGTGATTTCGAATGCGTCAGCACAACGTCGATAGCCTTGTCAGTAAAGGAATCAATGTTCTTGAAAAAGAACTGGTCATGGTAGTGCCTGACACGTGTGGAACAGCACCGTGTTTATCTGTTATCTCTTGTGTGTAATTCTTTTCTGTATCTCCTATCGACTATTTTTCATGTATATATTTCACGCTTGCTCAATAAAATTTAGTTGGAAGTTAGCGCGTGTCCCTCTCTCATTCTATGTCCCTGTAGTTTTTGGCGCTTAAGAAGTAGTTATGGAACACCAACTAGCCCGAACGCAAGCCCTTTTCCGTTGCAACAGAAATTATTAAAAATCGCATACATTTCAAAGGCCCACAAGCTATAGTCGGATACAACTCAAGAAAAATGCGGCTTTTCCACATCAAAGGACTCCCATCCAGCCACTGGTGTCGGCGTATCAACGTGACGTCGCGGTAGACCGCCTCCACGCCGCACTCACGGAAGAAATCACAGAGCGTGTTCCTCCGCACTTACGGACTTCTACCAAAATGGCCGCCTCCGCTGTTCGCGGCAAGCCATCGGCGTCGTCGGGCTCTCTGAGGGTTATTTTAGTGCCGTTCAGTCGTATTCCTTGTTTGCGTGTTGTGTGCAGTGTTCTTAACATGCTGGGTAACGACAATCGCTCTGGTGTTCTTTCTTCTACTTTGTGAGCGCTCGGAGTTGCCGGAAAATAGCCGCCGCTGCAGGAACAGGAATCTCTGAACGCTGTGCGGTCGTCATCATCCTGTGCGGGCGTTTGTTATTGAGCGTGAAGTGCTTCTCGTTCTACCGTTTAGTCCCCCTGTGTCTGTGCTGCCCACATTATCGCACCAGTGACTCCGACAGGGGGCGATATTTCACGTATAATACGCCATTCAGTTGTAAATATTTCTGCTGTGCATAGCCCACGACGCTAACGCCGTGGAGAGTTGAGCACGGGGCGAAACACAAACAGCGCGGCGTCGCGCACTGCATTTCGATAGAGCAGTGGTTCTCAAATGGGTGTCCGTGGACCCTAGGGGGTCCGCGAAGCCATTTCTAGGATCCGCAAAACCCTCACCCGCTTTTTTTTTTCCAGACTTGCATTCTTGAAAAGCAAATACCGAAACAGGTTGAATGTGGCTGCAGATATGCAACTCTGTTTAAGCGCGACTGTGCCACGTATTGATGAACTGTCCAAAATGAAGTGATGTGGCACGTTTGTTTGATGTTTTTGTAGCAATAAAATGCACCTGTTTCACGCTCCAGTTGTGTTAATTTACCTACGTACCCCCCCCCCTCCCTCCCCTCCGCTGCAAGGGGTCCCCCATCACTTCCACCAGTCCACAAGGGGTACCCGACACATCCATGGCGTAGAACCACTGGTTAGAGCAATGTCGAGCCGTGTGTCCCAAGGCCATGCCGGGATGCCGGGCGCAAGCGTATTCGCCCAAATTGTGATCAAGTCGCCAAGTATAAGAAGCTGAATTTTCGCACTTTTGACCATGAATGCTTATGCCTCATTTTCTATTTTAATTCTCGGCTGCGCTGAGATCCCATTGTTAAAAGTGTTAGTTGCAATTTGAATGTTTTCGTCACCTGTTTTTTGTTGGAAAATACGAATAGGGATGTGCTTTGAGTTTGCATTGTCTATGATAAAAAAGATTCTACATGAATATTACCACTGCAAGTTCAACTTCATTGTCTCGCTTATGCTTCGTGAATAAGCTGTTCTTCTGCTGTAAACATATGAACTGTAAACATATGAAACGGCACTAAAATCAAATAAATCACCTTTCAGCTTTTCCTACACATGCACGTGCATATTGTTCCCCAACTCAAATTCTTGCATGAGAGATATGTATTATTAAAGCTAAATAGGCACTGCTCGCCTCGTGTTTATGTCACTTAACAAGAAGCTGCTGCTGCAATGGTCATCTGCATGAACCTGCTCTAAATTCGAAATGGAGCATTCAGGGTGGAAAACACGTCAGCATTTCACCCATTCTCACTGTTG
This sequence comes from Haemaphysalis longicornis, assembly GCA_013339765.2. Lineage (NCBI taxonomy): Eukaryota > Metazoa > Arthropoda > Arachnida > Ixodida > Ixodidae > Haemaphysalis > Haemaphysalis longicornis. The sequence goes on along the minus strand of CM023448.1, from coordinate 88,032,508 downwards.
TGCCACAACTGGCTGCTGGAGCGAGAAGCTCGCTGCTCCAGCAGTGCTCAACATCGTGGATGCCAAGTCGAATAGTAAGCTGCTGCTTGGTGGAGCGCTGTTCACAGCGCAACACGTGCAATGTCTACGCATATATTAGGAGTGCAAATCACAATGACAGCACATCAATTGATGCCAAATTATTAACACGGGCAATGAAATATGTTTGAAGGGTTACTTAGTGGCCTGTGCCATACAAAGTTATCTGCGCTGGTTGATGTATGACATGTCGGTTGAGTGGACGCATGGAAACACACACATGGTACATATCACTCCACTGAAATTGGTCAATGGATATCATACTTTTCTTGTTACACAAGAACCAGAATCGGATCATATGTTCAGGAAGAAATTTATTATCTTGCCGAAAATGCACTATATGAAATTATTCGCATACATGGGAGGACCGATTGAAGCCAACATTGTTTCCTCTTCCCAAAGCTTTGGGAATTGTTTTTATTAAGGTTGTGCTTCTGCAAAATCAGGCGCTATCCTTTTACTGACGGCTGCTTCAAACCTTTCGTCAGACCACATATGAAGGCGCCATGGTGGGAAGCAACCGTTGTATCCGTAAAAACAGTCGATATCGTATGTCCCGCATTCACCCAGGTTTCATCAAAGAATATTTTTCGATCTTAAATCCTGTACCTGGCGATGTCGTAGATGTACTTCTGCTGCCACGCGACAATGTCGTGCCGCTCGATAAGGAGCGAGTTCCGGCCCCTCTTCTCATCCCTGAACCGATGTCATTCAGCAGGCGGCGCACAGTCCATGGCTTGAGAGGAGTAACATCACCGCTAGCGTTGACATCCGTAGCATTTGCCTTCACTGTTGGGATCTCATTGCTGCGAAAAAGCGATGCACGGACGACCGCAATGCTCACTTCGTGAAGTCGTCGTACACTTCTGTGCGTCGTCTCTTTCCGGCGCTTCGCGGGCGCTTTCGGGAGGGCGTCGCAACATTTCCATCGTTATTTTTCATCTCCTTCTTCACGTCCATCACCAAGCTCACGCTGACTCCAAGAAGATCGCTCACTGTCGCGGCCGTTTCTTCAACGCTGCGCTCTGTGTGAAGACGCCACAAGTGAACGTACGCGTTCCGGATCATCTCCCGTCCGCAGCTGCAGATGACACGGCCGCCTTTGTTTTTCTTGTACCATCGGCGTGGCGTAGATGGCAACGCCCAGCAATCCTCAGTAGAGAACGATAAAGCACATTCAGATGCGACTTCTTCGGGATCCATGGCGGGAAATGGGGCCGGCAATGCATAAAACCAGAAGCAAGCGGTTGAGGGAAAACCCGGAAGAGCAGAAAATTTACCATCAGGAATATAATTGAAACTTGCTACTGCAGCTGACGATAAGTTCTTTCGTGCGTTGCATTATAACGGACAAATAAAGGATTTTAGCTAAGGATTTTATCTCCGCTCAAAATGAAGGAGCCCTTAAGAACTATTTTTCGGCACGGACGCATTCAGAAAAGCTTGGCTCCGAGCGCCGCCTAGCAGCTGCAGGCGCAAGACGGTCGGCCGCGACGTCACGTTGATAGAGCGACACCATTGGCTGGTAGGAGGGCCTTTGACTGCGCTATGCCGCTTTTTTCTTGACCTGTATTCGAGTATAATAATGCGTAATTTTCGGAATAGAACTTGCTTTGTGCCACTAAATTTCATTCCTCTTTTTTTTTTGGATTCGCTAACACTCTGTAATTGAGAAACCTCAAAAACTGCTTTTTTAGTTGTTGGGGAGCAAATCTGAAATTCGGAGAAATAGCGTAAACCTGCGATGCTTACCGCAGTTACAGAGAAAATTTTTGTTCCGTTCCATGCAAAATTTTGACCTCCGGCACATACCCGACCCCGAACGAATTATGGACGTTAAAAGTTAAAATTCTCCGTTTCACAAGTACCAATGATTTAAAGCTTAAAAAGTATCACTTACGTCTCCCTTCAGGAAGTTATCAATTAAACAAGTTCATATAATGACCTACAAAGCTAAAGAAATTTCATCCATTCCTTGGAAACACAATGTACTCCTTTTATACCAGAGTATGCCTCATTATTATGGCACCATGCAGTAATTTTCTCGTCTTTTCGTTTTTTCTGCGTTAATAATTTATGCACGTGAGGCGTTTTTTTTTTCTAAATGAGCCACACCCGAAAACCGAAACTGAAACTGCACTGACAAGAAAACTCGCCAACTTTCCCCTAAAAAAAGTGGCAAGAAAATAGGTGAGATAACGCCCAGCAAACGTGTACGGAGATGGAAAATGAGCCAGATCCTGCCGCGGCACAGGGTCAAATACATTTGCCCAATGGGATTTCGCTTTCGGCGTGAGTGTTCGAACAGTTTCGTGGGTGTTTGGAGAATCTCTTTTTTTCTTCTGGGGGGTGGGAGGGGGGGGGGGGGTTGGGAGCTGGCTTATCATGAATTCCGACGGCAATAACTAACAGATCGGCGAAGACCTACCCTCAGACGTCGAAGACAAAGTGAACGGAAGAAGGAGTGAACGATATGAAACTGAGAGATGCCTGAAAACATCATTTGGACTCTTCTGCTCCGTCCCTACGGAGTAAATCTCGTTATTATTATTATTTTTACTCCAATATTTCCTGTTTAGGTACCTAAAAATTAGCCGCCGCTTACAAGCCACGGTAAATCCCGCTCTGTGGGTACGAGCCAATTCATTAGGGTGAAGAAGAAGATTTGAGCAGCTTTCTTGTGAAGCGTTTTGGAAATTTATGGTAAGGCAATGAAGAGATTGCTTAGTTCGTGTCTTCAGGCGTGTCGAAGAAAATTATCCTAGGGAAGAATTTGAAAAACGTTGCTAATGCATCCAAGAGTTCATGTATAGTATATGTATGAGTATATATGAGTATATATTTGTATATATGAGTTCATGTATAGTTCATGTATAGTTCTACTGTTCTTGAAGCCGTGTTGCGTATGTTTAATGCCTTTTCCGCGAAAACTACATCGTAGCATTTTTCAAAATCAACTGCAATAAAGTTTTTATAAGAATTTTGCACCACCTTGAATGTTTCAATTCAGTACGAGCCAAAACCGAACTTATGATCCTAATATTGCTCAAATTCATCACATATTTTTAATTTCTTGCGGCCATAAACGTCCCCTAGCTGATATGTAAAAAAATGTCATTCAATAGCTTTGACAGCGTTGCATTTAGGTCCAGTAGCAAACTTTTGCTGTTTTCTCAAATTCGCGTTAGGTAGATTTGGCTCATTAAAAAAAAAAAAAAAACCTTCTCATGTAGTCACCGAAGTGTGTATACAATTAGTACTTGATAATTATCACTGGAACATCACCCCTCTTCCAAGCACATATATAAGTAATCCCTCGTTACAACGAAATCGCTTTATTCGAAATATCGCTTTTTTCGAAATTTCTTCTGGTCCCAACCCAAACGCATGCATTTAGGCCGCCTTACTCAAAGTGCACAAAGAGCTGGACCCGCTTAGAGCGAAGTGGCGAGCGGAGGCGTCGCTGAGCGGCGGCGACCCAGCGGCAAGTCAGGCGGTCAATATGGCGGGTTAACAATGTGGTGTTTCCCCGGCAATTTTCTCGAGCCGGTCATGCTTGATTTGCGATTGCCGACTTTAGACGAATGGTCCAAATGCGTGGTAGGGTGATTGAAATTTGTTCCTATTGGTCAATGGCGTGGACGCGACGGTGCGGGAACGCTGACACTCGAAGCGTAGAATTAGAAGTGTCGTCGAGATGCGCGGCGCCCAAAGAGTTTTGTTTTGCAAACTTCACGGCTGCACACCTTGTGAAAAAAATTCCCAGTAATCATGTAAAGCCCTTAGTGCAAAACCGGTCAGTTTTCATGATTGCGCTGTGTACCTACAACGAGCAGCCGGTTAATTGTTTTTGAGCTCAAAAAACGCAACCTCAGATTCGAGCAGTGGAATTGGCGGCGCTTTCCAGCGTGAAACTCTCGTAGCGTTCCATGACGCCACCCCCCCCCCCCTCCCCTGTAAAAGTGGTCACTGCCTTCCCCTCCTCATTCGCTTTGCAGTCTGCGGGGCGTTCGGACGCCAGTCACTGCTTGGTCAAATTGGGGCGGGGATTGCTCGCGTCCGGCAAGAACACGAACCATCCAAAGCTCACTGCCTTTTTTGCACCTAAATAAAGTTTTGCTTCACTGAATACATTGTGTTTTGATTCCTCGCACTTTTGGCGCAATTAAAGCTCAACTACTTTAGTTTTATAAGTGGTCGCTTATATCAAAATACCGCTTATAACGAATTTTTTCGCCGTCCCGCTGACTTCGTTATAACGAGGGATTACCATCTACGTGTGGCGTATCCGACAGCTCCAAAGAGCTCTCGGATGCGCAAACGACTGGGCCCCAAACGGTCCGCTATATCTTTCCGGAGAAGCGGCTAAGACAAAGAGGCCAAAGTATAGTGTGTAAGGAGCCGGGGAGGGTGCAGCAAAGCAAGAAAAAGAAGGACGCGCCATCTTTTCATTGCAGCGGAGCAGGCGCAGACGCTGTTTTCGTAACAAACTTCTGCTTTGCATGAAAGTGCATTGCAGCAGCCAAAGCAGAGGGCCCGCGAACATGAGCGCTGTACTAAGACGTGCATCAACAAGATTACGGAATTAGACTGCCAAGCTCGTCGCGAGGGAACACTTGCCACAGTTCTTGGAGTTTTTCCCATGCCTAAACGATTTGAGAGAGAAAATGAAGAAAACTGGATGATGCTGAGTAACTAAATCCTTCGAGAAAACTTGAACATTTTTCACAAGATAGGTGCATGGTTGACGCCTTTCCGGGAACTATGTCGGGAATAAAAATGTCAGCGCTTTCGCCTGTGAGTGCGACATCACCTGCAACGACGAATACCCAAAGTCGGCGGACGCGTTTAAACTCGACAACTGACCGTAATTGCTCACTGAACTCTCCCCTGTTATTTGGCTATAAGATAAACAAAGCAACGATACAAAAACAAGTTGCTGCGACGAGCACCGACCGGTGCGAGTCACGCTCCGATCAACCATGGACGGCTGCGACGGTGGCTGCGACAAGCGTGCTCCCAAAACACGGTTCGTGCTCACACAAGAGGCGTCTCGACGCGGGTTGTCGACTGGACGCGTCCCACATCGGGGGCGGACGAGGGGCGCCAAATCAGGCCTACGCCGTCCGTGAATGCCCGCTGCGAGGACTGGGTCACGAGGGGACGCCCGTGGAGCGACCCTTCCACTTCAATCACGGCGCGATGCGCGCGTCATCGGTCACGGAGATCAAGGTTACGGCGCGCCGCGGGGGCGACCGCCGCCGACGCAACATTTCCGCGCGCGAGCACGGCTGGGGCGTTGAGAGATAAAAACACCATAGGGCAAAACGATCCGTAAAACGCGTTGCTCGGGTATTGGGTTCACGCTTCGCGGCGCCGGAGTTTAACGGAGCTTAACAGGCCGTCCTCGCTGGGAAGTTATTCGGAAGCGGATGGGGCGTCGGGGCCAAGATCAGCTGCTATGCAAGCAGGCAGGATTCCCGAGAATTCGCCGCCCGAGGTGTGTGGAACAAGGACACTGCCGCCAAAACCGAAAATGCGAAGTCAGGCGCCACAAAGGGGAGGGGGTGGCGAAGGTTTCTAGAGGCTGGTGCATTCTGTGCCTGGCTACAGAGCGAGTGCCAAGCAGGGCCAGCATCGTGCGCTGCTGGAGCTCTGTGGTGCCGAAGGAGGGGGAGAGCCCGACCGCAAGGCCACGCCTTCGGCGATACGCGTGCCCGCTGACGGAAAGCGCCAAGCGGGTACGGAAAGCTGGCAACACGAATGAACGAACGGCGACGTGCCGCGGGCAAAACCTCAGCTCCAAGGAGAACGTGGATGTGGAAACGTGCAAGGGCAGGACAGCAGCTCAAGCACGGTAGGGTGCGTAGATTTAAATATAGGGTATGATTCTAGGGTGCGAAGAGCCCCGTCAAGCATCACATACCTCTAGCTCCTGCCGCTGTAGCAGGCATTGCCCGCTGCCTGCTGATGCACTAGCAAGAGACCCCCGGGTGTGTTTTCTACATTTCAATAAACGTTGAAAAAAAAAATTTAAGTAGCCTACTTTACTAACTATAACACGACGCGTGAGCACTCCTTACGGTGTTGTGATTTCAAAAGCGTGCGTCCAATTGCACAACACGCACACGTCGTGTTATTATTATGATCATCATTTATTTACCTTTTGGGTCATTTTCTCTTTCGGGTTACTATGACTCCGCACATACCTGTATTCTCATCACCAGGCAAAGATGACATTCAGCCGGTAGAAACTTTGCTGTTCACCTGCTCCTGTGATCACAGGGCATCACAGCATGCACGTGTGATGTTGCACCAAGTGCAGCCGGCACCCCGTGCGCTTCGTCCTTCAGCCGTGCACCGCATGCATTTGGATGCCGCTGAAGGCGCAAAGCCTGCTCGTTCCGGCCAGAGCAAAATTACCTCTTTCCGTTCACGCATAAAGGGGCCACCACGCAGTGATGTGCGCGATATTGGACGGAGAAGGCAGTGCCCGAAACGTCGCTCCGGGAGTCGTTGATGAGCAAGGGAACATCACACCCTTTGAGCAGTCGGCCATACTTTGTGTGCCGAGCTCCAGCCATTTTGTGTACCATCCGTGCGCCACACTTCGTGGGCCATGGGCGCCGGATTTTCGACCAACATAGTCAACTTATGTTTTCGTTAATACCCTAAACCACACGTGCGCTGTTGGCGTGAACGGTTCTTGTCTTCATGCGGAGCGCAGTGCTGTGGTTCAGGTGACTGGCCCATTTGGTGCGGTTATCTCCAACCATTGCTAGTCTTCTCGCATCCCCAGACCTGAGAGCGAACGGCAGGGTGCCGAGCAAACGGTCCGAAAAGCGGCGGCTAACGGGGGGACAGCCCGAGCGCCGCCGCATTCGCATGTGAGTTGCGAATTGAATTGCTCGGCGCAGGCAGTATTGCGCATTCTGATATCTTAATGCATGTCGTGTAGGGTTTCCTCGAAGGAAGAACTATATACTATACGAGCTTGGCCACTCTGTTGGAATAACCGCTAACACACTTGCTAGCCTTGACCGCGGTGTTCACGGGTGGCATGCTGATGCTGTAGCAAGTGGTGGAGAGAAATCGATATGGCCTACGACCCGGGTCACCGGCTCTAAAGGCGCACTTATTTTCCATTCCATGGAATGAGTTGACCTTACTACAGGTTCACGCCCCTTGCTCCCCTCTTTTGAGGCATTGAAAAAAGCACTGACTACATGTTGACTCTATTTACTTCCATATAGAAACTGAAACCCCTTCAACACTAATATTCTTCGTCGTCGAAAATGGGCGATCGGCTGTCGGAATCAGTGGAATGGCCACAATGTCAGCTTTACGGTCGCCTATAAGCGCTATTCTTTTCTTATAATAAGCAGTCGGGTGACAGCGCTTGTGACCCGTCTTGTTTCTTTCTAGGTATGTAATAACTGCAGTGCGAAGCATGCGCCCTTACCCGTCAAACGGAATCCCATTTTTGCCCCAAAATGCTGGGAGCTCAAAAATATACAAGAAAACATGACTGGCGTATACGAATCAACCAAAGTAAAGGGTCGCTCGCACGAAAAAGGTAAAAGCCGATATTGTGCGGCGTTAGGGGCAATAGCGAAAAGATTGAATAGAGTTAGCATCTGTAGGTAATAAAATTTACTGTATATTATGTGAAACCCTGTGTCACTCCCTTAACTGATTCCTGTAGTTGACTGGGTTGCCTTAACCGGACGTCGAATTGAGAAGCCAATGTTCACTTGTGGTTGAGCTAGGCCTCATGAGGTTATCTGTTTCGCTCTTGAATAAACGATTTACCCAAGTGTATGCGCCGGGGTTGTTCTGCCCTTTAGGCACTTCTCTGGCAAAATTTCTAATTGTGTTTGGCTACTACGCCCGCCGCCCGGCTTACTGGCTCAGGCTTTGTGCTGCAGAGCCGAAGGACGGAAGTTCGATCTCGGCCGCTTTGGCTGGTTTTCTGATAGAGGCGAAAAACGGAAACGCTTATGTGTCGAGATTTCGGCGCACGTTAGAGACCGCCTCGCGGCGCAAATGTAACTTCGGCACTTGAAAACCCAAAATTTTTGAAGACGAGAGTCTTTTGGGCCCATTCGGGCAAACGTTACCTTTCAAACTACTGAATCTGGCAGCATACTTGATACTCATCAACAGTGTTGAGCAGTCGACAAAAAGAAGCCCTCATGCATCATGGAGGCAATATATCAATACGTAACGGATATTGCCGAGTTCTTTTATTAAAAAATAGGTATGCGCTCGATTTTCGCGGTTGCAAATTAAAAAAGGAGTTCAAGATAAAGATTTGAAGATGAACTCGCATTTGTCAAACGCCGGACTGCAAGCACAACCTTTGCAATCTTTGCAGTGGGCAGCTATGTGCCCCTCTATGCCGCGGCGTACATTGTTTCCATGGTCGCGCAAACGGACGTTGAGGCATCGGCCTGTTATGCCTATACACGACCTTTCATATTTGAGAGAACGGTGATAAACAACGCCTTCGGCACAACTAACGTATCTATTTCGATGCTTGATGCTGCACTGTTTCTTCTTTTTTGTGCCTGGGCCGGTGAGAGCGCATAAGTTTGCCAAGTTCTGAGGCGCAGAGAAGGCGAATTCAACACCCACTTTACTTCCGATTTTCTTTAGGTTATGCGATATCTTGTGAATATATGGTACAACGGCGACCTTGCTGCTTCGCCTGTCACCCTCCTCGTTCCGCTGTGAATCTCGAGCATTTTAAGTTTTTTTTCTGAATGGATTCTGCAACTGACGTGATCAACTCGGCTAGATAACCAGGAGACCACAGCCGCTGTGTTTGCAGGCCGATGCCTTAACGTTCGTTTGCGCGAACATGCAAACAATGTACGCCGCGGCATATAGGGACACATATCTGCCCACTTCAAATATTGCAATGGTTGTGCTTGCAGTCCAGTCTTTGAAAAATGCGAGGTGATCTTCAAATCGAGGGACCAGCGCACTAGGGGGATAATATAGAAGCAGCGAAGATGCAGAGTGTGCAATACAGCTGCATGAGTGTGGCATTTTTGGACTTATCGGCAAAACAAAAATGTAATTCTTGGGTTTCATAGCCCACGGGTTGATAACCGTCGTGCCTGAGCTTGAAAATATCCTCTCTTGTGACCACTATTTTGTTCTTTTGCTTTTTTCCACTCATTTTATGTTTTTTGTGTGGTTTTATCTGTTCATAGCATGTTTACAAAGGGAGTGTCTGCGTAATAAACTTCAGCTGCACCAGCGCCTTTGTGCGGTGTCCTTTTTTCAGTCCTTGTCTATTCTTTGCACTCAACTGTTCCAAAACTAGGCCAATCGTTCACGTTACTCGATTCAATATTTGGCAATGGGACGGCTGCACGAATGTGGGCATGTGGACTGACTGGTTCTCCCCCAAGTGCATGAACGTGGGAGTGTTGGTCCGCTTCGTTACGAAGCTGGGCTATTTTGCAAGGTATCGCCACGAAAAATTATCGAATGCGACGGGACCTGAATAGACCACATATCCTTGCATTGAGCCATTGTGCGGGCATGTCGGCAAGGCAGCCTCTGCCTCGACGGCTCCACTGCAAGTTGCGACAAGAATGACAACTATAGCCCAAGGTGACTGTTGGATAGTTTCTCCTGCAAGTGATTGACGCTGAAAGAACAGCCCGCTCCTTAAACTAGCATCGCACTGCCTAATCTGCGGCAGGGTTGGCGAAAACGTATTTTCCTCCTCACTTCGACGCGGTGACACCGTTAGACTGGAGCATTTCCACAGTGACCTTGAGATTATGACTGGGGAAACGGTACCACGGTCCACTGAAGGTAAAACACAGTAATTTAGTATGTGTTTGATTTTATTTCTGTCATTTGTGGCCATTTATTTTTTCTACAGTGTACCGCCACACATGGCGGAATTTTTGGTGGTGCTATTTCTGCAAGTGCCGGTATAGGCGTTTTGTTTGTGCCGATACACAGGCGGTTGCGCCGTTAATCTTTTGCGGAGCGCAACCTTAGGCCAGGAGGGCCTTGGCAAGCGCGTCCAGTCGCGTCCAGGATATCAGCTCGAGCTGGTCGCCCGCGTCTCGGCTACCTGAGCCGCCACCGCCTCACGCATGGGGTTGGAAGTGGGACTGGGGGTGGGCTGAGGAGGCATTTTCATATCATGTGGTAAACGTTACGAGGGGATGGGCACTGTTTGCGTTTGGGGGAGTGCGGTGTAGGGGTTGGTCACACGAAGACGGGGGCCATCGGGAAAGATATTGGCCTGAAGACGCCGTAACACGGATTATTTTGCCATCTGGGGCTTCGAATTGGATATCGACTTTTTTCTAGGTAATCTCTCTCCCGCAACAATTTTTGCCGAAACTACCTAGAATACAGTCGGTTTCCAATTTTGGGGATTTACAGTATTGTTAGCAATACCTCCTTTTAAAAGCTTGGGTAAAAAACGAAACGGACACCGCACTTATGCCACTCCCTCACTTTCGCTCGTCCACTCCGCATCCCTCCCTCTCTCTTTCTACCTTGCACACACACACACACACACACACACACACACACACCACACACACACACACACACACACGCACACTACCACGCACACACGCACACGCACGCACACACGCACGCAGCACAGCACAGACGCACAGCACATACATACATACATACATACATACATACATACATACATACATACATACATACATACATACATACATACATACATACATACATACATACATACATACATACATACATACATACATACATACATACATACACACACATGCACACAAAAGCACACACACTTTACAGTCATCCGCTGTATGAAGGGTACACTCTAGGAAGACCCCTTAAAGCGTCTTCACCACAATGCTCCAGAATGACCAATCGAAGTGGCCTAGTGTGCAAATTCTACGAAAGACGCGGCTGAGAATTCAATTTTAGTGAAAAAGGGCATCGGCGGAATGACATTACGCAATGCAGAGCGCCATTCACGCCTCGCGTGTTGTCCCTGCGCGCATGCATGTTTAAAGTAAAAAATATAGTGGGCTTCGTAATTTGCCGAATTCGCACATTTGGTCCCTTAACTTGGTCCTTCTCGAGCTCTGTGATGAACACGGCCTACGGGGACTTAGATTGTATGAATCAGTAAGCTGCCCTTCGTACTCGCTTCTTTTCCTAAATAATTGTTCGTTTGTTCAAGCGCCTTTCAAAGTTGATTTATGGACAGCGACCAAGCATAATAATGACGGGAAGTATTTTTACAGGCAGGAAATACCACTGAACGCACCGTAATCAAGGATACACTGCTAAGGGGCGACTTCCGGATAAAAGAAGAAAACAACTTTGCCAGGTCACCATTATTCTTTGTTCGCGAACCCGTGTTCGGCGGTGTTGTTGCAAGTTTCCAGGTGCATTGGGGGGCCTGAACAATTATGTTGATGGGATAAAAGGCGGCTTTGAGCTCCCCGCCACAAAGACAGCACGCGCGCACACACCCACACGCGTGCGTCAGCGTGCAGCAGAACTGGACGGGACAAACACCAGTGCACTCGAGTACGAAAGCGAGAGAGAGGATGAAAAGGGGAGGCAGAGAGGGACAGATGGAAAAAAAAAACAGGAAAGGCAAAAAATGAAAAATGAGGGAAGCTGTATAGGAGGCAAAGGCGAGAAAGAAAGAGGGGAAGGAACTATGTTGCAAACCGTTGCGTGAAAATTAAAAAGAAAGAAAAGCCACGGACGTAATGAAGTCGTGGCAGTAGGTCAGGCCTGTAAAACTGCGCAAAAGACGCAGGACGCCTCTCTCTACCACCACTTCCCCCTCTTCTCCGAGTAGCGGAGAAGCGAACCGTCCAGACAACAGAAGCGTCGAGTAGAAGCAAACGGAGAAGCAAAAGAGACGCTCCGGCTAATAGCGCAAGCGTCGAGGCGGCATAAGGATTGTTTTTTTCTTTTTGTCTCCGCTGCCCTTCAGAGGCGACTATATAGCTCCCCGCCAACGACGTGCCGCAATTGCCGGCTATAAAAAGGGGATCACGGGTTCGGTCCGCCACCGCCGGCAACACCAGCCGCACTAATTGGGGCCTGGCTCCAAGTAGAGCGCGACACAGTTTGTCCCGTCTCCGCGGCCAAACGGTCGGCGCACCCCCTCTCATTCTTTCCCGCCTTGCTCGTTTATGCCGAGCAGTAAAACACCGCGGCCAAATGTGTACGCGCACTGCGTGGCGGCAAAACAAAGGGAGCCCGAAAGAATGTGTACGCGTCTCCGGTCCCATCTGGCACTACTACTCTCTTTGCCAGCTCTATAGTTGTTACAATAGTGGTCCTCAGCTTTGGAATAGGAGAGACTATAGCATAAGTCGCCCGCTCTTCTCTGTTGCAACGGAAAATTTGGCGCTATTGAATAATTCAGTGACCTTGGTGCTACTGAAATCCTCCTTGAGCGGTCTTAGGATAACAAACTTGTGTGCTTCGTCTTTCACTACGTTTTTCTTTAACCATTAGTTCGTTCGCAAAGATGTTTGCCCTTGGGAGGGGGAGGGGTGTTCAAAAAAGTTAAGCACGAGCCTTCTAGACCGTCCATGTTCAATCCTGTTCTTAAAGGTGTAATGTGTCATCATAAGGGGAACTGTGGTACAACGGATCCTCAGGTTTGGATAAGATTTGAGTGCTGGTGTCTTCTGGTCGTGATTTTGTCCACTACCGTAATGGGGCCACATTTTATTAACGGTCCCGCACGAACGGAGGACTTCGGGCGTTAGACGGTACGGCGTTCTACTTGTTAATTTGAACGCATTAGTTAACCATATTGGTAGAAAATCCCGTCTCCAGGCCATACAAAATGGCCTACAGATGGGGCACACAAAATGGCCGACGGCTAAAAGGATAAAAGGAAGGTCAATGAATGATTTTTGAAATGATGTCGCGTTTCACAGGGAAGCTCCTATAAACAAAGTAACCAATCAAGTTGAAAACAGATTCTGGCAAACTATGCGCTGGGTTTGGTTCAAACCAAGGTCTTCCGCAGCACGGAACAGCTGGACCACCACATCTCGGTGCTTCCAGCTGGCCAAAGGTGAACTCAGTGAAAAAGTTGAGGCCTCGTACGTAGCAGCGTGTGTTAAATGATAAATCTGAGCATGGTAATTACACAAGTACCAATTAGGTGAGTGTAGCAGTGCACGTTCTCGATAATAAAATGCATGTAGGGCTAACACAGGTCATTGGCCAAGCCTCTCAGTCAAAGTAACCGAAACAGGACGGAAACTTCATAAAGGGCGAAAGATGGGGACGATGACAATGCGAGCACACATGCGCACCGCTGGACACCTTCCACTGTAGGCTCGACGCAATTACCGTGCGTAGAATGTATATATTTCACGCGACACTTTGAATAAATTCCTTCGATGCGGTGTATGCGGCCATGGGATCGGAACCGTCGACAACAACGGCCGGTGAAACAAAACGGCGTACACAACACCAGCATATGAGCTTCCCGATTCTCCAGTAATGCTGCCGCATTGACGACATCATATAGAGTGATTAGGTGTCCTAGAAAATTTTTAACCTAAACTGACGTGGATCGTACGGTTTGATAGCTAGGGGCCTCGAAATAAGCCCGGAGTATCCGGAATGGGGAAACCAAGAGACGTGCTCCGAGCGTGGGGTCGCAGGTTCGAGACTCGACGACTCGAGACAGCGCGCAGTGACCTTTGCTTAGCGTGCGGCGGAATAGCAGATATCGATCGAATTCCGACGAGGAAAGCTGATGAGGTTGTGTGACGGCGCCACGATCACAGCGCAAAGATAGGCGACCGTTTCACCCTCCGGACAGCGTCGCTGGGGGCCACCATGCGGGCTCCTTCCAGGGCGGCTGAAGCGCCAGATAGCACCGAACGCCACAACCGACACAGGCGATTGGTGTAAGCCCCCTGGTATTAAGGCGTGTACAGGAAGTCACGCATGCGAAGGTCGGCGCGGTTATGCAACATAAATCGATACAAGCGATATGGATAGCGCGTGAAGGGAGCGCGCGTCGCTTAGCACATTTGACGTCATGACCTCTAACAGCAACTTCCTGAGTACCGTGCACGCATTGTGCCTAATATAACTCCCTTTACCACCGCGATTTTGTTTTGTGCTGGCAGGATACGTTCGTTGAGCACACGGCCCTACACTGGGTTTTGTGTGACATATTGCTAAGAATGACTGGTAACAGAAACTGGCGCTTAAAATTGGCCAACCAGCCACTTCCTCAAACCTGCTCCCTCCTTCCCGACCCCAAGAAAAAGATAACTGAGTAGCATATACGTCTGATCGTTCATGAATAATTCCTACCGCTACGGAAATCGAAGTCAAGGCTTAAATACGCGAATTTAATAACTTCTATTTTGTCTGCCAACGAGTGGCTGGCAGTATGTAGTAAGAGCATAATATTAATGAGCGGAATACCTAATCCATGCGAGATTCATTCCGAACTGGTGTGCAACTATCGAGAATTGAAACTGGTAGGAAATACTCTGAATATTTTATTCTGGATATTATTTTAGCGGAAAGCGCGTAGATTTCAGCTAGAAACTCCTACGTGACACTCCTGACAAACGTACATTCTTTTACAAATGATCTAGACCCCTGCTAACAGCATTCCCCAGGAGAAAAAAGATATGTGAACGTTTGATTCCGCACACTTTAAAACAATGTCAACAACGATTTCAAATGCGTGCCTGTAGAGCGTGCTGTCATTGGTTTGCATCCTGTGAATCTGAACGAAGCTTTTCAGAGTTGAGCAAAAAGGCAGCTCGTGTTGAGAGCGCAGTTTTTCTTAACAGCACCGGGCATCTCGGCCTTTCCTTTCCTTGTGTCACCGCCTGTCGTTAAGCCAGGGCGATTATCGTGGTTACTGAAAGGCACCTCCGGTGACCGACGTCACCGATGCTCTCTAAAAGCAAGGACTCTGACCCCCGTCCGGGCAAAATTCGTAGTGTCATTACATACTAGACTATAATTTTTCTTGCGGAACTGTCGGCATAAAATTGAAGGGTCTATGGAGTCCAAACGTAAACGATTGCAAGAAGATCTTGAAACAGTTTCATCAACGTGTATGACACCCGTACAAGTAATGTGGAATTAATGCAGGGTGCGAAGGCATGGGCTGCCGAGCCCGGCTTTTCAACCGGGCCTCGGGTGTTTGCGGAAAGCGCGCTCTCCGAGGGTAAAAGTGCGAGCACGTACCACGTCCGGGTCCATGGGTGGCTCGCTGACGCTGCTCCAGCGGCGGTCCTCCACGGCCAGCTGCTTGTCGCCGGACTCACCGCCACTGCTGTGCCGACGGAACGGAGGTCGCCGCCTCCGGCTGCCCTGCTGGCCGCCCGCCGGCTGAGGACCTCCGCTGGCCAAGTCCACGCCGCTGTCTTCGCTGGGCAGCTCGGCGCCGCCCCCGCAGGCGCCTTCCACACCCGACGACTGCTGCTGCTGCTGTTGTTGCTGTTGCTGTTGCTGAAGCTGAAGCTGCACTTGCTGCTGGGTCTCCTTGGACCGCGCCGCCTGGACTTCCCGCCGGTAGAGGAGCTCGTCGAACTGCGCATTCACATTTGTCCATCCCGTGAAAGTTTGTAGCACTACACATGGAAGCCCTGTCTCGGGAAGTTGGCAAAACTGCAAACTGTACCATTTTACCCCATTATCATGATATATGGAGGCGTATGCTTCCAAAAACTGACGACTGTGAGATAAAGTTACAACGATACATATAACCATAAAGTTTTACTTGTGGTATTGTGATAAGCACACTGAAAACACACAGAGATTCTCCAGCGGACGTCCACGGTGCTGACGTAACTTCCTCGGGATATGCGAGATGGCCAAACAGCTGGCGCTGCAATGATCGACGACTGCAACTCGTAGATTCAAGCTTAATGATCATAATTCTTCCTCATTTGTAAAACAATTGCACTGAAGCACGCCTCCGGAGGTCTGAGAGCACGGTGGGAAATTTGAGATTTCTTACGCGCTGTCTACATTTCATTTCGCACGCCTTTGCTAAGCCAAGATTGCGTGTTTCAGAAGCCCTCTTTAAACTACAGCCCAGGAAAATTCAGCGCATAGATATAAGGAGCCTCGATGTTGGTTCGTTCCTGTTTCTCCTCGTTGTGATTCGTCCAGGCTGCAGCCGCTTATTGTCAGCATGAAAATACCAGCATCCAGTCGGTAGCTGGTTATTTGTTAGGTGAAAAGTTTGTAGCTAAAATTGTGTACCTTAGATGCATGTCCTGCTCCTATGTCCGAATTTAGAGAAAGCCTGAAACCCGACTTTCAGCTTTTTCAAATATCAAGCGCGTTGAGAACGTAGTAGATAAGCGCATCCGTCACTTAGAACAGGGGGTCGCCAAGTACCTCAGCAAAGTAACTGCTCTACACCAGCTGCAGATGACATAGAAACTTGCTCCAAATTTTTTCCCCCTTCTTGGCGTTGTTTGCGTTCTCGAATGACGTCATTCGGGAGACTTCATCGCTACAGGCCCGCTTCCTTTCAGTTGGAAAATACAACGCCAACAGCCACTTCAAAGAAAATCGCTACAAAAGCCATGCAGGGACTGGAAGGCCTATCTGCCTCGACGACTAAACCACGCAGAGCCTCTCCATTCTGGCGATGACTACCGCTCTCATGGTGCTTTCAGGCATGAAGGAAAGAGTAAAAGTGCTTAATGAAGGTGCTGCAGGGTCCTTCGTGTTTGGCTATCTAGTTATATCACTTTTGTACCAGCTATATAAGGTGCCCATTATATTATGTAGTTTCCTTTTTTTTTTGCCGAGGATAAAATATGCGTGCTCATCGATTGCCGGTGGAATGCTCTTGTAATTAGTCTTTTTTATTGACAATGGCTTCATAGCACATCACGTCTCACTGCAGTTCACGTCTTTTTCGGCTAGACGTTGTCTTTATGCAACCGTCATCTTGATTTCTGTTTCTATTGAGCCCGCAGTATTTCTTACAACTGCCTTTCCCTGTTTTTCTTTCCACTTTTAAGTTTTCCTTTTTCTTTCCCAAACTATTCTGCTTTATTTGCTACTTTTCATGCTTTTGTTCATTGTTTCGCCCATTTTTTTTTTTTTTGTCTCGCTGTTGCTTCCTGCCACTCCCTCAGTTTTTTTAAGTCCCTTATAGCGGTGTTTGCCGAGCCCTGCAAGCCATGTATACGAAGCGATGACACCAATACCACACGGCGACTATGATAGCTGCGACTCCGCGGCCGCATTGCGAGTGCGCCTGCGGGGCCGTACGGATTATTGGTAGCAGCCAATGGGACATATGGTTCTGCGTAGCGTTCGTCCCTTATTCGAAAACACGATGCACGGTAACTACGCATCGAACGTTCATTAAACCGAAAGCTTACTTATTGGGACCGATGGCGTCCTGTCAAGAAACTAATGCATTTACCCATAGACCGGTTGTTCGACCGAAAAGCTCTGATAAGACCTCTGGACACATGGCGCGTGCGGTAGACCGGGCTTCCATTTGGGTCAAACCGGTGACTTGAAAATCGCGAAAGAGGAACGGTTATAGATAAGACAATACACGCATTGATCATAAAGAAGGAGTACAATAGGATACCTTTATCGCATAAATGACGTATCGGTATACATTTAGATCGTTCGTAGATGCGTTCAAAAAATCGTTGCAAGGGTTTGTTCTTCGTTTTGCGATTTCGGTCTTTGAAGGTTTCACGATCGATGGGACGCACTTTTATCGTTAGCGCTTATCTCAACTTTCTTTAAGAAGGGATGGTAAATTTTCCACGGGGTGATAAGGCTTTCTCCCAGAGAAAAGTCCAAAGCGATTTCAACGAGCAGAAAGATACGCGCAGTGACATACGGAGATCAAGGGGCCCCAAACAAATCGTTCGGCGGCTCCTGCGCGATTGCTTACGGAATGAGCGGATGAGTAAACTTTGCATAACAGCAAGCGCCATCATCGCGCGCTCTCATGGTCCAGGATACCTTGGTTCTTGCTGGCGAGACGGGACCTCCCCACCGGCACAGTTACGGATTTCTCTGTCAACGTTGAAATCTCGTACACGCGGGGGCTTTTGTCTTTTGGTGCCAATAAAACGCATTCTTCGCGACCTTTAACCGAACCCACGACCCCGTGCGCAGCTATAAGGTGGCCCTACTTCCCAATTGATATTTTGTTATAAGGGGTATACATCCAGTTTGAATTCGTTGAAGATGCAGAGGATTTGAACCGATCGTTAGACTTACAGCGTACCCGTAAGGGCTTGAAACGTCAGCCGATATACCCAAGAACGTTCACTTCTTCTCAGATGGGATCCACGGAAAGAAAGCGCCAATTTTGTACCTATGCACCGAAACAAAAATATTTAGCGCATGAAATGCGTTTCACAGTTAGTGAAGAGAGTCACACGAAGAAGAAACTTTGAGTGAAGAGCCGCTCAGACACAACACTGGTTGACTCTCATGTGCTAATAAAGCACAGATCTGGCTCGGATGTTCAGTGTGAGTACATACGCGGACCCACGTACCTTGTCAAGGTCCTCCGGCCGGATGGAGTTCCGGAGGTGTCCCAGCAGGGCGTACTTGTGAGGCGTGTCCAGCAGCTCTAGCAGCACGGCCACCAGGGCGTCCACGGTCATGGCACGCGTCTCGTACTCGTTTCGGTAGTAGGCCAGGGAGATGCGTGCACTGCGCATAAGGGCTTCGCTCTACCACCTAGTGGAGATTATCTCTACGGGACACGTGCACATTCGGGAGCCTTACAAGATCACCTCAAGGCGCTCCGATTAACGTTTACCCACTTCTGTTCACCACTGATAATAGCAAAGGGGGAAGCTGTGAGTGAGGGTACGGGAATGCAGTCTGGTCTGATTGTAGGGTTTTACGCGCCGACGCAACGCAGGCGATGAGGCGCTCCGCAGTGGAGGGCTCCGGATTAATTTTGGCCACCTGGGGATCTTTAACGTGCACCGAAATCTCGTACACACGGGCGTTTTTGCTTTTCGCCTCCATCAGAAAAGCGGCCGCCGCAGCCGGGAATCGAGCCCGCGTCCTCGTGCTCAGCAGCACAACGCCTCAGCCACTTAGCCACCGCGGCGGGTGCGCACCTTCTTTTTAACAGAAATTGGGGTGGAACATTTTCCCTTGCTTGATGTTAGTCACAGCCGCACATTAATTTAAGCTTCCATTATGAAATTCACTCCCACTGGGCAAGCTCACGTCTACACTATCGGCGCCTACTGAAGGTAAAAATGGAAAGATCGTCTGTATTTCAATGTCGAAGCGTTTGTAGGCCGCCTTAGCAGTCTGCTTGTGACGGAAAGTGGCAGTCGCACACGACGAATAGAGTACAACCGGAATGCGAAAACAGCTCAATAGCCCAGAATTCGAATAACGGAGCTTGGATTGGTGTAGCAGCTAGAAGCGAAACTGTGGGGTTTAACTGGTAATGTGCGTTTCACATTATCAAACAGAAGGATGTGTCACCAAGTCCCCGCTGATATTCAGGTGCTGGTTTTCTCCCGATTCACCCAATAGTCTAAGAGCCCCAAACTAGGAAGGGACACTTAACATTGTTCACGTGTAAGAAGGAATTTGTGTCGTAAAGCACGTGTAGAATGCATTTGAATGTAAAGCATTTGTGTCGGGTGGGTTGAAACGTTTTCCAGTAAAGTTCCCAAAGTTGTTCCTGCTGGTACTGCATGCCGTGCTTGCGTTAGCGCAACTGACGCACCAGAGGCAGGTAGCGTGACGCCTTTTACACAACACGCAACATATGCCCCTCGTCTCTCGCACGACGTCATTTTTCTTGCGCACGGCGCTCCTGCGGCGACATCATACGTGAGCTCGGAGCCCCCGCCTACTTAACAGCTTTCGTGACACAGCAACTGCGTTGCAGTGTTTGTATTTGTACTATACTTCGGTGGCGCGTCTATTTTGACATTGATCTGTGCTTGCTTGATGGGGTATTTTTATGATCATCTTTCGGGCACAATAACTGCGATACCGCCTTTTCTCGTGGTAAGGACGTGCAAGGCTTGCGCCTTAATACATCTTGACGACGGCATTTGCTCTGTAGAAGGAGGCTATGGAACAGGTGTTCACACCCCTTAGCCCGGAAGTGGATACAAGCGCGCTATGTTTTTCTTCCCCAACCTCTCACTCGTAAACGCATTCTGGATAGTTTAGTAAACAATATCGCGAGCAATTACCGTATAATATTTTAGGAGACGAATTCAATTTTTTTTCGAATTTTCGGGACCTCACAGGATGCCGCAACTCATTTCACAATTTCTGGAGCTCTGTTTGTAGACGACGCTCTAGTAACATTTTTAGTACCAACTGACAGCTATTGATTCTTTGATACAGCTGCGTGTTTATCGCATTCGTAGGCAGATCTTTGCGGACTTCAGAAACAGAATGGTTCGTTGCATGTCTGTGGTTGAAAAGGAAAGCCGTGTGACTTAGCAGCATTCATCGGTAAGGAACAAGGAAGCTGGGCGCAGGCTTCCATCGAGAGGAGCACCTGGGCGAGAGTAGCTGGGCGCACTTGGCGTCCAGCGCCTCTTCGATCTCTTCGCTGGTTTGGCGCCTGGGGCTGAGCCGCCTGCTGCTGCATGCCACCCGAGGCGTCGTGTCAACAGACAGCCCACACTCCAGCTGGTCCACGCCTCCAAGCGCCCCTCCACCGTAGGGGACAGCCATCCTGCGGATTTGAGATGGGAAACGTGCATTTTCTCTACGCTGCAAAGAGAACTCACTCCTGTAGAGCGCAGCAATCGTTCCTAAGGGCAGTCAGTGTGAGATATACAAGCATGTAATGCGAAGGCAAGATAACTGTCGGTCATTACGGGTAACAGAGTGGATCCCTAGAGAAGGAAAGCGTGGCAGAGGGCGGCAGAAAGTTTCATGGGCAGATGAGATAAAGAAGTTTGCGGGGATAAACTGGTTTCACTTAGCACAGGACCGGGGTACTTGGAGATTAATGGGAGAGGCCTTTGCCCTGCAGTGGGCGTAGATAGGCTGGTGATGGTGATGATGATGATGATGATGATGATGATGATGATGATATGCCTTCGTAGTACGCAGTGGTCAAGGAGAAAATACGTGGCGGTAGCTCTAGTCAGTGGGCTAGTAGTTAGTGTATATCTGAAAAGAGAAGTGCCCCACTGAGGAGCCGACCGACCCACCGACTCACTGACTCATAAACGCCCAGCCAAAAATGCTGAGCCTACAGACTTATACTATTTCGCGAGTGGATTCGTGTCATTGCGTTGGGGCTTGCTAAAACTGATTTTTTTTAATTGCACCCGTACAAAATTAAAATGGTGTAATTTGTGCTTCCGAAGATTCCTGATAACCTTGCATGCCCGTTAAGATATCGTGCGGGGTGTTGTTGATATATGTAATGCATACAAATATCTAAAAATGTTGAAATTAAACTGCTACCGCGGTGCGTAAACTTTGACCCATGTCTCTACTTGCGCCGCAGGGTGTCGTAACGTTACATGATGGAAAAATGTAAATAGGATAAACCGGCTATATGGGAAAGAACACACAGCAGATCTCAAAGGTATGCTATTTTGCACTTGACAAGAAAAACCGATCCGTCGACTTTGCCGTTTTCGGTAGCCTGACAGCGTTAATTTAGCACGGCCCACGTGAAGCGAAGTTGCGGCAAAAAAACGGCGAGCCGCCGTGCGGCCGCCGGCGGACACGGCGACGACAAACACGCAGTTCTTAAGCGCACTGCTAGATACATAGAGGAAAGTATTACTTTGTTCGTGCCAGAGTAAACTAGAATATGTGATGGGCGGGAGTGCAACCAGCGACGTGCAACGCCCGTGTGTCGAGATTTCTGCGCAGGTAAATTAATCCCGGGCCCTCCACTACGGCGCGCCTAATAGCCCGGATGCAGCTTCGTAGTGTTAAACCCCACAATCAATCAATCTCTCTCGGCGGCATCATGTGTTCGATCCACACCATGAAGCCCATCCATCATCCCGCCTCGCGCCGAACGCTGCGGGCTGCCAAAACCTGGTGATGGACGATACGCAGCCAAGAACAACGGCCTGCTTTTACGAGTCTAGTTCTAGGAGGTTTTTTGGCCCACGGACACAAAACGTCCACGGCAACCTACAGCCACGCGCAGCTTCGCTCCCTGGTACGACGCTCATATCCTACAGCCCCAACTCACGCGACCCGTTTGCTTGAGCTCACGACTGCGCCTCCATCCTCCCGCAGCCATTCTGACCCTAACAGTGCGGCCGTAACCGATGTCCTGCTGTTTGCGCATATGCAACCGAGGGGACATGATCACGTATCTGGAACTTACATTTACAACGCTCCGTGTCCCGTAAGCAACGTTCTTTAAGTTTCATTGCCATTATAAGGCGAGTAGGGCAGGCAGGTGAGAAGGGAATTTACCATCTCGAATATAATTGCTAATTCCGACCGTCTTGAAAAGCTCCTTGCGGGAGGCCACTTTAGGAAGTGGCAATTTGGAAGCATGGAAGAAAATTTCCGCAAGACCCGTTTAAGCCTACAGTTTATGAAAAATACGCTACAGAGGAAACTCCCGATGCAACCATACCTCGGCAAAGTTGGTGCGGCTCACTCAAACTCACTCACTCACTTTTTTTTTTGAATCACCACTCACTCAAACTCAGACTCACTGCTGAGCAGCACGTCTGTGCTCACTCAAACTCAAACTCACATTGAGCGCAAAACTCAGAATTCACTCGGACTCAGAGCTCAAAATGTACTCAAGCTCAAAATGTACTCAAAACTCAAAATGTACTCAAAACTCAAAATGTACCAAACTCAAAATAGACTCAGAACTCAAAATGGACTCAAACTCAAAGTGTACTCAGAACTCAAAATGGACTCAAACTCAAAATGCACTCAGAACTCAAAATGAACTCAAACTCAAAATGTACTCAGAACTCAAAATGGACTCAAACTCAAAATGTACTCAGAACTCAAAATGGACTCAAACTCAAAATGTACTCAGAACTCAAAATGGACTCAGAATTCACTAGGTCTCAGGCGTACTCAAACTCAATCGGACTCAAACTCAGTCGGGATCACTCGGCTCAAACTCACTCAAGCTCAAACTCACCATGCCACACTAGCCTCGCGCTCACTCAAACTCAAGCTCACACGTGAGTTTGAGTCCAAATGAGTCTGACTGAGTGGACTCATGAGTGAGTTCGCCGACCTCTGGATGCAACCGCTTGCTAAAGTTCGTATTATGTGAAAAGAATATATAGTTAGCATAGAGCATACAGCATAGAAGCAGAGACGATATGCGCTAGCATTGAGTTGCTTAAGACTATGCGAGTCATCCTGGGAATTAAGGGAAGGGTGCAGAATTGCATTGTTTTCGTAATTGGCTCGGCTTGAAACGTTTTACAAAGCATGAAAACAAGTAAAATGCAACAAAAATTCCAAGGAAACTGGCTGTTAACGCACAAGCAATAAATTGACCATGAGCCAAAAAGTCAGCATTTGCGTATTTGGCCGCGAATGGCTCCTAATCATACGGGAATGCGAAGCGTTCCACAGGAGCGCGTGCTTCACATTATAAGTTCAAGAAAAGGACCATGCAGACAAGCGCGCGCGCGAACGCACGTACGCACATGGAGTGTTTTGTTGTGAGCTAGTTATGTTTGTTTTGAGGTAGTTATTTGTTTTTTTCTTTCACGCCCCCCTAAGGAAATTGGATGAAAAACGTAGAAACACCGAGCGGATGAAACATCAAATCCACAAGGAGCGGGGGGGGGGAGGGGTACGGTGGCCACACACACACACACACACACACACACACACACACACACACACACACACACACACACACACACACACACACACACACACACACACACACACACACACACACAAACTGAATCGCAAAGCGCTCCAGAGAAGAAACATCCCCCTCGCGAGGGGCACGCTCAAATGCAGAGCTTTTTCCGGGGGCACATGACGTTAAGTAGTTTGCGTTACGTTAATGTTGTTGCACTTGTGGCAACTGCTGACGAGAGAGCGCGGCGATGAGTGCGTTCCAGCCTCGCCGACACCCGCCTTTATCACGCCACGATCGCGCCACGCGTGCGCGATGCCGACGTCACGATCACGCCACAGATGTTATTGATCCCGCGACGCGCGCGCCCCCACCTGTTGGGCGCGAACCGACCGCGGAGAGAGCGCGCGATGCGAGCGGAGAGTAGGCGAGGAGGAGCGGGGCTGACGAGAGAGCGCGGCGATGAGTGCGTTCCAGCCTCGCCGACACCGCCTTTATCACGCCACGATCGCGCCGAGAGGGCGCACGTGCGAGCGATGCGGACTACTACGGACGCCAAGAACGGGTGACATCGTAGGTTAAAGAAATGCTCTGCATTTAAAAGATTTTGGGTTTGTTAGTAAAGACGGGGCAAGGACGGGGTGTGTGTGTGTAGGGATGGGGGCGGGTTAGAGGGCGTAAACACATCGAGGAACATACCGGACAATCTCTAACTCTGTCCTCTCACCCAATTCCCTAATCCTCTCTCTGTGCGGACAAGACTTATACGACGTCGGTTTTTCAGCAATAAGTGTAGTCAATGATTCATTTCATTATTCGTGTGCTTCTTTATCGCTGTTCTCTTTTCCCTGTGTATATCAAGCACTAGAAGAACTTGCAGAAATCGAATAGGCACATACGACCGACAGCGCCATGAGACTCCATCGCACTGCCCCCCCCCCCCTCGCCTACAGCATCGAAGAAAAAAGAGGCACCGGTCCCATCGCATATGTCCTCTACATGCAGAGCCACGCGGGTAATGCAAGTTCCCGCAGGAGGCTTTCGGTGCATGGGGCTATACAGGCGCAATAGCAAGCCCTGTTGAAGCATGCATGCAGGCGTGCGTGCATGCATACTAACAACTGAGTTCATGCAAAGCGTTCGCTGGTGTTATAACTTCACAATAGGTTTCTAAAATTCTGTGGATACCATTTGTTTCGTATTTTGCTTGCATCTCATGAAACCATGCCATCTCTGGTGTGTACTAATAGTTGCCTTTAGTAGAAGCAAATTTAAAACAAAATGGCAAATTGTTCCTGACGCACATGTTCTCGTCGCTGTTTATTTATTGTATTTTAAAAACAGCTATCCTAGTGCACCTCTGACGAGATACACAAAAATGTCTTTGCACAAAATAGTACCGCAAGACAAAAAAAGCATAAAAAGCTAAAAAGTCTGAGTATCTCTCTTTCAACTTACGAACAAGTATGCTGGTGTAAGCTGACTAATGTGTGCCTGTCTTCTTGACTAACGCCTGTTAAACGCCGGCACACTCGCTTACACTGCTCGCTTACATGTTACTTGTGCACAACAATCAATCTCACACCCGTCAAGTAGCTGTAAACAGACCGCCTTGAGTAAACTTTCTAATACTTCTATGACGCCTGTCTGCCCCAAATGTTGCCAAACACCACCTTTGGATATGGAGTGTCAGTGGCACGCCGGTTGCTGTTGCACTGAAGACGGTGCTGTCAGCTCTGCGCGAGTTTCTTTGCTTTCCACCACATAGCGGAAACTGTGCCGGGCTACCATCAACGGTAACTTCAATCTATGCAGGAAGAAAAGATTTTTCTTCACAAGAGAATATTTTTCTTCCTCTGTACTCCAATCGGTGTCCGGTAAACGCACGGCGCCGCTGGTGCTCCCGGGCTTCGCTCCCGGGGGCGCTGGCGCTGTCACGTATACAGGGTATGGAGTCGCAGGACAATTTGCGCCATCTGGTCAGGAGTTGCGGAAGCACTGACCTAGGAGTGCGTTTTCTTGCAAAATTCCTGCGGCACACCCTTCGCGTATAAAAATTCCCGTCGATTTCACCTCCATAAACATTTCTTTGTTGAGCGATACCAGAAAACTATCATCATCGGAGAAGCGGAGAGGGTGAAAGGCTAGGCCAAGAAGTGTGAGGGAAAGTGACGAGGAGGCCAGGAGCCCACGAGCAGGTGTTGGGAGTGCGCGCCTGAAGAAAAAAAAACGAGGTTAGGGAGGTCGCGGGAATCGAACCCGGGATCTGTACGCCGGGAAACCGGCAACCCAACCACTGGGCCACCCCAACGGCCCGAGGGGTACCGGGTTAGAGCGGCGGAAAACAATAACACGTCCAGCTAATAGGGAAGAAAAAAAGGTTGTGTTGGCATGCAGAGCGGCAAACCTACAAAGAAAAAAAGCCAGATATGAATTTTTAAACGTATTTTAGCCAAATGGGTTAATTTTGATGCTAGAGAATCGAATGAACCTAACAACGAATTTAGGCACCCATAGCGTGCAAAAAACATTCCATCTCGCCTTCTCAGGCCACCTCATTGCGAGACGGGAAGGCAAATGCACACATATGTTTGGGACGTTGGAAATAAATAACAAAAGAACAAAAAAAAAGCGATAACCTAACCCCCCCCCCCCCCCCACAAGTTAAGGATAACAAAAAAAATGAAAACCGCTGTCGTATGAAACAAAAAGAGATGAACTCTGGTTTCCAACGATTCCCGTCTCGTCAGAATTTAATCTGGGTCCCTCGCGTTATGAAACCTTATTTTCGCGATTTCGTTCGTGACGTGATCTCTCGCGTGCTGCTCCCCTCGCCAGTTCACATCCGTTCGCGTCTGAAGTGGGGGAGCACAGACGCCGAGTGCGCTACAGACGCTGAGTTCGCGAAACCGGTTGCCGCGGGTTCTAGTGCGGGCTAACGTGGTATAAGCTCTGTAAAAGATGTGAAAGGCTGCGGACAAAACGATCCGGGCCTGCTAGTCATGGTGAACTTTCAGCGGGAAGTACGAAAATCCACATGAGGTGCAACAACCCGGTTTCCGACGAAGGAAGAAGGGCCACCAGCTCTGCTGTTTCTCCAGCCTTGCACCACTCGTGCAAACTGCGGCAATTGTTTGACCTACCTTCACAATAATGCAAAGCCAAGCTCAACTCAGAGTCAAGTTTTGTTGTGGAAACGCAATGGTAAAACAGGAGAAGACGACGACATTCTGACAACGATATGGCCTGCCTTTTCCCGCGGATGCGCTTTGATGCAGTTAACAATTAAGGCAGTTGGTTAATTTTGTCCGAAGGTCTTTTGAATGCGATACCGATGAGGTTGAATGCGCCAGTCGCCATCTCTATCTTGTATCTGAGCTCGCCGTATCCCTTCCTTTGAAGCTAACGTTTCAGGCACTTGTCAGCAGTTGCAGGATATCATCATAAGGCTACACTTCTTCGCACCGACTGCACGGTTACCCTGCTCATACCCCCATGTTCTTCTGCTTCTTTCGTTATTTTTCTTCATTACGCCTCTTCTAAAGAGGTCCGTATATATAGAAAATTTCAATTTCTGTTGGTCCATCATGCAGAAGGGACGGTAGGTTAGCTGGCGGTTTTACGGACCCATTTATTCTCCTTTTTGTCCGCGTGATTTTTCCGGAATGTCTTTCCTATCTAAGAAGGTCACTTCAATGTACATTTTTCAGTTGTAGTTTTGCGGTGCATTCCATCCGGGGTCAAGTGAAAGTTTTCTGGGTATTGTAGCAAACCGAGCAAAGGGACGCGGCCAAGTAAAAACAATAAAACGACCGATAAGCGGTGCCTTTTACCTCACGGCACCACCACATTAACAACTTCCCCAGTTCTCACTATTCACCAACTTTATTTTTGGGCGCCACCACCTGCCCAATATCTCCCACTCTTGTGATTCCGTCAAGAATTATCGCAAAGGTTCTACAGCTCCGTGATACTTTGCGTAGGATATATTTGTTCCTGAAATCCCGAAGACGAAGAGTCCAATTCTAAGCGTCGAGGAGGTTTCTGGAGAGATCTGTTCTGGTGGCAGTAGCTCACACCTAAACCTAAACCAGAAAGCAAGGGGGACGTATACGTAAGGCATCCTTCGAAGTCATGAAGTACGAGTAGCCAGTTGGTTCGCACACCAGCGATTCCACGTAACTGCCTGGCGGTTACCATGCTTAGCTGCTCTCACACCAGAAAGCAATAACGATTAACATCGGCGCCAATAACTACTCCGCTGGCAATTGCATCAGGCTCGGGGGGTCTTACTGAGAAATGGTGCCCAGCACGCAATGCTGTCACAAAGGGAAGATGAAACGAAAGCATCGAGCACTTGTAAGTTCATAAACTTGGAATGATTAGTGGTAAAAAGGGCAGACGTTTTAAATAACATAAAATAAAATATATAAAACTCTCGCACAACTTCCGAATTTCGGTCTTGTTTGCCTTTTTTCGGAGAATAAATGGCTGGATAAAATCTAGTCAAGGTCGAAATGTCGGCTAGTTCGGTCCAGCAACGTCTGTTCCATTCCGTTCCGGGCTATTCGCCAAAGGGAGGTAGCGGCTGGTCAGCTTCCATTAAACCGAAATTAACGAAAGTAGCTTGAGTGTAGCTGATATTAAGGTTCACGAGATGTTTCCATTACAGCGCGGGCACTCAACAGAAGTAGTACGGAAAAGTACCATCCCATGCATGCTTTACAAGCTTTGCTAATTCGCTTTCTGTGTGCGAAAAGATTATTCTACAGGGATTATTCTACATTTCCAAGCGAATGTTTTATTGACTTACTTGGGTCGCGAAAGCTCGCGGTGGTGTTACAAACAACTAAGAGCCTCAAAAAAAGAAAAAGAAAAAGAAACATCCAGTGGTCGCAATCGAACCTGGGTCCCTCGCGTTTCCAAGCCGACGTCTATCCGATTTCGCCGTTAGGACACGTACTGACCGAGAAACATCTAGTGAAGGTCGAAATATGGGCTAGTTAGATCCAGGAGCCTCTCGTCTGTTCCATTCCGAGCTATTTGGCAAAGGGAGGTAGCGGTTGGTCAATAGTTTGCGGCGTCGTTGCCACGGACGCCGCCGTTGCTAGGCCGTACTGCACGCCAGGAGATTAGCGGCTACTTTGAAATGGCGCGCTTCAGACTCGTGTGCCTCATGACCGCAGCGCCGTCACGGACGCTACCGTTGATAGGCCGTGCATCATGCCGGGAGATGAGCGGCTGATTTGAAAGTTGCCAAGAACCTTAGCTTGGCAGCAGACACGCCAGCAGAATTGAATCTGCATGTGATGAGGTGGTTCTTTATGTGATGAGGGGTGATTCTTTATCTGGTGTGTGTGGTGTGTTTCCAAGAGTGGGTCGAGCTCAGCCAGTGGGTTGGGTGGGGTGTGATCTGGGTTGGGTAAAGGGTTGGTTGAGGTTCATTGGGTATGGGTTTGTGTTAAGTGGGAATGGTTTGGGGTTTGGCTAAGGGTTGGTTAGGGTTTTGAGTTTTGGTTTGGTTTATGCTGACTGGCAGCCTATCATTGCCTCTGTCGTTGAAGAAGAAAGTGTATGACAACTGTATGTAACCGGTACTCACCTACGGGGCAGAAACTTGGAGTCTCACTAAAAGGATTTAACTTAAATTAAGGACCACTCAGCGAGCAATGGAACGAAAGATGATAGGTGTAACATTAAGGGACAAGAAGAGAGCTGAGTGGGTCAGGGAACAAACGCGTGTTAAGGACATATTAGTAGAAATTAAGAATAAATGGGTGTGGGCAGGGCATGTAGTGTAAAGGCCAGATAACCGGTAGTCATTAAGGGTAACACAGTGGATTAATAGAGAAGGCAAGCGTGGCAGGGGGTGGTAGAAAGTTAAATGGGCAGATGAGATCAAGAAGTTTGCGGGGGTTAGCACAGGACCGCGATAATTGGAGATCCATGGGAGAGGCCTTTGCCCTGCAGTGGGCGTCGATAGGCTGTTGCTGCTGCTACTGATGATGATGATGACTTGTGACAAGCTTCGAGCGCACTCGTGTTCATTTTAGGGGAGGGGTCTGTTTTTGTTTTTAGTAGCAGCAATGCTACATGTGTGCCGTACTGAAGGGGGGATTATTTAGTGTGCGTCCGCACAGGTGTACCCTACCTGCAGTCTTGAGCCATTGATCTTGAGTGGTCCTCGTCGTTCTCGTCGATTCCGGCCATGTGCAGCAGATCGCAGGGCACCTTGCCCAGGCGGCGCACCCGCAGAATCATTCGTGGCGCGTGCTGCAGAACGTCTGCGGCCTCGTCGTGGGTCAGCTCACTCAGGTCGTGCTCGTTCACCGACAGGATCTCGTCGCCTACCTGCCGACGGGACGACGCGGAAGAGCCGGGGCTTAATAATGCACGGAACTGTGGAAAGGATAGCTCACGAGTTAACTTCTGTTGCCGACTCTTTTATGTATCCAGTATATCTTGTGTTGAACTGTGGGTATAGGGGAACGCAAGCATTGTTTTCCACGAAGCGTTCCTTGGATGAGTTACCGGACTGTGCGTCATCACGAACATCCCTACGATATGCTTGTCCGACGGAAGTCGGCGCCAAAGTGGCACGGATACATTGTCCAGGTGGTGAGGACAGCGCTAAGCCTTGATTCTGCTTTAGGCTGTTTTAGAGTCTTCATGGTGCGCTTTGCCGCAGAAAACTCTACCGACGATATCAGGCACAATGAGGTGTGTTTCTACGTGAACATACATTTCTGGACTTCTCAGGGCATTTTCGGAAAGTATAGCTGTTGTAAGAAGTTATGTCCCGCAGGTCACTGACGGTACAACTAGGAAGGACGGTGTCATCATCCAGTTCTTCCTGAAATACAATGGCGTTTCGTTTCACATGAACGTGAGTGGGATAAGGGGCGAGGAGTGACTATTATACGTTGGCCTTTCTGAAGCTCAGTAGCGCTCATACCGCGTCGCACTAACCGGAGGGAACGAATTATAGACATACCTACAGGCGGTTATGATAATGATGATGATTATTATTATTAGTGGCTCTCCCTTTGAATCTGGGTGTGCGTTGTCAGCAACCTACTTGCCTGTTTTATTTCACCAACTTGCCCTACTCCTACCTAACCTAATAGATTTGCATCCCCCCATCGCACCCTTCACCCCACTTTTAAACTGCCATCGTTGCCTCCCCCTTTTTTTCTTCCCCGCTGTTCTAAATTATCATCCGTACGATTACTCCTCCTGCGTACGCATACCTTCCCTACTTTTCCTCCACCACCATTCCAGCCGCCTCTTCGTCACCTCTACGGCTCCGAAGTTGGGGCTACCCCTCACCCCAAATCCCAAAGCCTCCGCCAACGTCGTTTCCCCCTCGTCCTACGGTGGTCGTATCTCTGTGCAGTCTCTGACAATATGGTCTATAGCTTCCCGATCACTGCCGCAGCATGAACATGTTTCATCCTGCTGCCTGTAGGTACCCGTGTATGCCCGGGTTCTCAGGCACCCCGCCCGTGCTTCGGAGAGCAATGCACTGCCTCTCGTATTGCAATAGAAAACTTCCTTCCCGATGTCTAGCATCTCTATTCTATAAGTTTTCACAGTTTTTTTCGCTTCCATTCTCTGTGCCCACTTGTCCTCTCTGCCGCCTTTACCTGCTTTTTAACTGTTGTGTAAACCCCACTTTCCCCTACCGAATTTCCGTACCGCTTGGTCAGCTGTCTGGTCCTCCGTCTCCACCGCGTGTCCATGCTTCTCATATACAGGTACTTAAACACCCTCGCAGCCCATTTTTCGTCCTCCATGCCACGAAGTCGCTCCTCAGACTATCTTGCTCTGCGGCTCCCGGTGAGGTGCTTCAGTGGCGCCCCCTGGTTCCCGACGTCAGCTTTGGGACTCACGTCGTTGTTGTCTGCTGCACTATGCTTGTGTGGGGCAGGAGTTGTTGTACTCGAGCTTGGCAGTTTTGATACTTGGGTGCTGAAAGGCATTTTAGCTTTACTTTATTTATATATAGAGTTTCCGACGCATTTAAGTACCGCCAAGCTGTGGCCCGCAACAATTGTATTAGCGGCCCATCAGGGTAACTCGTTTTTGCTAGCTTGTTTGCAAGGGTTAAGGCTCAGAGTTCCCTAATAAATATTTAGGCTGCGAAAGTTTGCTGTGCACCAAGCAGTGGGAGCCAACAGAAACAGCACAACACCAGGAAATAAAACGACGGTTCTTCGCTTTGTTCTTGACTTGTAGTAGATAAATGTAGACCTGTGCCCGACACTTCTCAAAAGTTTTTCTGCTCCGTCATCAGCCTCATTTCGACGTTTACGGTGGTTTCGTAAGGCCAGAGAAGGTTCGTGTGTACATTTTTCTCAGGCTGCATAGAATTAACTTCCTTAAGACCGCCTTTTATGGATGCATGAAAGGACAGTACATAATTGAAGCCTGCGCCGTTCATTCATAAGTATATGCATTGAGCAGGTTTCTTCTACGTCACCAGGAAAGGACGCAGATAACGTTGTCCGGAGTACTCGGAGGTGGCTTCTGTGTCCCAAATTTATATCGCAGCGAGCGTTAACAGCACGAACCCGCTCTTTAAATTCGGACGGTGCCTGCTTCTACTGATCCACTGCGGCGAGTATTTCCCATCCCATTTATTTTTAAAGCAAAGCTGCCTACCTCTACCAGCCAACAGTTCTTTTGCAGCGCGCGTGCGGGACAATAAACTCCCAACGCGGCGGAGGCGGCGACAGGGGGGGGGGGGGGGGGGTCACTCACGGAGCACACTGTAGATGGCGCGGCGAATGTAACTAGCATTCCCCGCGCGGAGGTGCCTGCCCGCCGGCGGGCCCGTCGGCATTCCGGCTTTGTCGTCTGCTTTAGAGACGGTTCTTTTGCGCCTGTGGCGCAGCTTTACGTCCATTGCGCGCTTCCTTGGGACGGCTTGAATAAATTGTTCGACAGGACCTCCTGGGTAACCCGGATCCGACGAAATTGAGCGGTCATATGACACAGATACGTGAAGGAATGGTTTGAAAGGCGGGAAAGCAAAAGCAGAGACAACATACAGACATCTGGCCTCTAGAGAAACGCTACCTTTTGCGCACTGGTTGCCACGAATGGGACCCCGTTGTCTAAATTGATGAATCCCAATTCGATTGTTTTAAAGGGACACTGAAGTGATTCGTAAACATTGCGGGATTACTAGCTCAAATTGTAGTTCAGAGTCTACAGGCCATATTTCGACCCAATCTGAGTGCGTTTGCGCGAATTTATTTAGTAGAAAAATCCATTCGGAAATGCTGTCCTCCTCTCTGCATCCTCGCCCATTTTCTGTGGTGTTTTTGTGTGACGTCAGGAGGAGATGACTTGGCTTGACTGCGCTACTGCACGGCTCGCCGACCTTTACGACAGAGTCAGTCGGCCCAGCGTTTGTGGTACAGCGTTTAGTCCGCCGGCTGCCGACGGGTCGTCGCAAATCCTTCACTCAATTGAAACTAAGCCACGACACGTTTGGGAATCGAAGAATGTGCGTTTCCTTAGTTTGTAGTTTGTACACTGTATCAAGCTCCAAGTCCAGGTCGCTCCGCACAAGCGCTGCACAAGCGCACATGCGACGCTTCGCTGACTGGTACACTAGTAGGAAAATCTAAGGCCACTTGAAGGCGGGAGAAGTCAGCGAAGCCAATATAGGCGCTAAGGAAATAAAACCAACTGAAACGTTTACCGTACAGCGTAAAACTAGGGAGCCCGAAGCACTTTTTGCGCTGGGTGAACAAGCACAGGTGTCGGCAGTCCGACTATGCATGTGTGAACGCTTTTCCGTCTAAGAAATGCAATTGTTAGACGTGAGATATTGTGAAAATTTGGGGGACGCTTACTGCACGAGCGCTATACAACAAATAGTCACCTAGCTGCTTGAAATGTTAAAACTAAATAAAAGTGTAAACTGTTTATACATTATATACCGCATATTTCCAACGCCCAGAGGTCTGGCCCGTGGCCGAGTGGTCTGGTGCACCAGACATGTTATTTTGCAAGTTGCAAGTTCGAATCCCCGAGGGTACTCTTTTTTTGTAAGTTTATTTTTTCGTTTTCGAAAAGCATGTTGTTTTACAGAACCGAAACCGAATTTGGTTTGAATGCTAATCGTGAGCATCGTCCAATCACGGTGCACCTCCTCCCGTCGTCACAGCGTTTAGTTGGTGCGGCTAGCCGCAGACCGCGCATGGTAGTTTTTCTTCTTTCGGGCTTTATAAAATGATTACCGACTTGTCAACCGGATAAGCGATGAAAAGGGTGTTAATTTGAGCCAGTCTACGCAGTGCAAGCAAAAAATTGGAGGTTGACAAATTCACTTCAGTGTCCCTCTAACAGCTATTGCAAAAGGCGGAAGGAAGCAACTGGATCTGATAAACAGCGATTATAAAAGTTCCCTCAGCTTTCTCGCAATTCTCAAACTTACTAAACTAACTAGTTTAAATCGGTATAAAGAGGAATCACTAAGCTCACATTCCCATTGTTTCGGTGTGTACGCTTGTGTCGCGCGGTGGTGTAGCCCCGAGCTAGCACAACAGGACGCCTAGATTCCGCTGTCTCACCCTTCGAAATACGCTCCGCCCGTTTTCCTTCTGCCGACGGACTGGCGGGCTACGGCGGCGTCGTCCAGCGCTCTAGCCCCGGCGTGTCCGATCGCTGCTGCGTTCGGGACGCCACCCCCGCGAATTCCAAGTAACGCCTGGGAGAATCTCTCGTTTCACTCTTTGTAGAGCCACGTGTGTGAATTCAAGTGACGTCGCATGGGCAATTGTTGTAGGTGCCATTTAAAACTTTGCATTCCGTAGATTGGAGCCAATTTTTTTTAATTCAGCACCCAGTGTGACGTAAGTGGAGCCTTGCATCGGTGTTTGACCGCTCATTCGAAGAGTACTTCGTCGACTGACCATTTCACGACGACGTGAGTGCATTTGTCTCTACAGTGCCCACTCAGAATAAATAAACAAAAAAGAAGAAATTTCCAGTGGGATTTCACCCTGCATTATCCAAATAGGACGCAACGCCCGCGCGGCACGGCACAACGCAGCACCGTTCTAGTGCGAAAGCACTATGTGCTCATTTTTAACGTCGTCGCGGAATATTCCTGAGGCCTGTTTCGTGAATCCTGTTTCGTGAAGCCTGTTTTGCGAAGCCTCTTTTGTGGCGCCTCATTTGCGAAGCCTCCAGTATTTTCCGGAGCAGAGGTTGCTTGCGACAAGGCTGCCGTGCAGCAGAGGGAGGGGGCGGCGCGCATGCGACGGCCGGGCCTCAGGCCATCGCATATGCATTGCCAACTGGGACCCGCCGCTCGTCGTACAATGAATATGACGTTGTTTGGCACGTCGTAATTGGCTCAACTACACGGTTTCCTCATGTTAAGTATAACCATAGGACGCGAGCCCTCACGCCACGCTTTGCGGTCTAACGTCGTCGACAGGTACCCACTGGAAAAAAAAATAGTGGCGCACCTGCTTGCTTCTCTGACAAATATTGACGGATTCTTCTGCCACGAAGTAACACCGTCTCCCATCTCTGCCTCCCACCCCTCCGCTCTCGCTAATCACATGATGCGTGGGATCAAGGTTTGTTCAAATCAGTCCAATTATGATGCGTTCCTACTGCTCGCACGCCATCTGTTCGTACACTGCGGGACTTTTCCTACCTTTTGTTGTTTGTTATGCTCAGAACAGGACGAGCTACGGTGCTTTCTTTAAAGCGTGCTGCTTAGCCCGAGGACGCGGATTCGATTCCCGGCCGCAGCGGCCGCTTTTCTCTAGGAGGCGAAAAGGCAAAATGGCCGTGTGTTTGAATTTCAGTGCACGTTAAAGATCCCCAGGTGGTCAAAATTGACCCGGAGCCCTCCACTACGGCGCGCCTCACACCTGCGTAGTGTCGGCGTGTTAAACCGCACAATCAATCAATCAATCAATCAATCAATCAATCAATCAATCAATCAATCATCAATCAATCATCAATCAATCAATCAATCAATCAATCAATCAATCAATCAATCAATCAATCAATCAATCAATCAATCAATCAATCCGCTTTATTTAAAGCGAAAAGCTTTCTTAGTGTGACCGATGGCGTCCTGTAAAAACTAATGTATTTCCCATTTCCCCATAGATCGGCTAGCGGACCAAATAAATGCACCCCTCCGTCTAAACGATGACGATGGTTGAACGCTAAGCTTTCTCGTGATGGATCCTTGGTTGGCCAATATCAGACTGCGAGTCTGTACTACTCTGGAGGTACGCACCACCTTTCTAGAACACCCACAGCAACTATCTCATGTGCCCTCCATAGGCCTAGCGTTTGGGTTTGAGGTGTACAGCCTGAATTGGTACCTGCTGCTTTGCGTTCACTTCGACCGTGTCGAAATGGAACAATCGGATAGACTCCGGCCTCCTAATGCGAGAGACCAGGTTCGACTCCGGCCAGGGGAAGCATTTTTTAAAGATGATGGTCTTTCTTGGGCTACTTAAATGCAGAAATTTTGGTCTGTCTGTCTGTGACTTGATTCAGCGACCCAGCCAAAGTGAAACGAAGTCTGCGCAATAGTCTTATATACTCACAGCGAAATCTAAACGTACAAGCCCGGTTTATATGTTCATACTTATCAACATTGGTGAACAAGAACAAAACATTACGCCAATATAAGACATAAAATTAATAAACAAATGATATTTAGTGTTTTTTATAAAAAAAATTCATACATGCTTGATTTTTGCGAAATGAAATACTACTGTTACTGCAGAAAAAAAAAAAACACTGTCGCCTGCTGTCGCCCGCGCCACTATAGCTTCTAGCGGAATTTTAAGAATTCAAGCGGCAACAGTTACGAAAGCTTCCGCTAGATAGGGTCCACAATCTGTACTCTTCCCCAGGTCATATTAGAGTGCAAGCACAACCACAACCTCCTCCCTCTTCCATCCCTCCATCCCACCCCTGAGCTGTGGGAGAACCTGGTGACCAGCAGCGATCTGGACGTCCAGACACTTTTGGCCTCCAGAGCGAAGGCTGCCGGCTCATCACATGGCTTCCTGGAATAAGGAACCACTCCCACTTCACCGGCTCAATAAAATGTTTTTCACTCACTCAATCTGCTTGGAACGCACGTGGACTACGGCAAGCGCGGTCCTATAAACGTTGAAGTAGGGCGCCTCGATTCACGCGCGTCTCCGCCGTACGGCAGCGCTGGCATCGAGGCACCCGGCCTCGAGCAGTGCAACGCGGTTAATTTAAATCGACTCGAGCAAACCTTTACCGTGTTTACCTTGGGAGGAGCGCGACTCAAGAGGGACAACATGAGAGGTGAGCGGGAAAGCGAAGGGAGGCATTTACTTGGCAAATGTCGACAAAGACTTTGTCGACATTTGCGACGAAAGGAGCAGATACGCGGCCATTTTTTCTTTCACTTTACTCACGATCATTCATCCTCATCGTCAGAGAAAGTTGGCTTTCCTGCAGGGCGTATTGGCGTACAACGCCATCAGTGAGGGCACTAAAGTTTCCCTTTAAAAATGTGCGTTACTTGATATTACGCAACAAACCTATGGAATAGGTTTGTTGCGTGGAATACTGCAATAGTGCAGCGATACTGCAATACTGCAATACTGCAACTATGGAATACTGCAGCGAATATTTGTCAGGACTTCCAAAAAAATATTTTAAGGCAGAACGGCTTGGCAAACCATCACACGCTCAATGGGGCCAAGTAGCTGTAGCGAATAATATTGCTGAAGGCATACCCGCCGCGGTGGCTCAGTGGCCGAGGCGTTATGCTGCTGAGCCCAAGGACGACCCTTTAAACCCAGCCGGGATGTCCGCTGATGAAGGCGAAAATCAAATCAAACCAAAGAAAATCAAATCACTTTATTCAAACATATGCTTAGCGGCACGGACAAAAAGCCCAGAAAAGGCTTGACGGGGGTCCCTTACAAGGAATACAGTGGAAAGCGGAGCACGTTAAGAATACACTCAGTGAGTTTGAAATTGCAGACGGAGCTGCTCGTGGACACAAATGTATTGTGATATAAATAGCAAAGTTAAACAATATCAGGATGGGAGAACAATAATGATCGGACGTACATAATGTGGGTAAGATTAAAAGAAACCATAAAAGAAAACGCTAGGACAATGCGCGTTACACAAAAACCAAGTATGCGTGAGTGCAAAATGTGCGCGATAAGGAGCACAGGTACTTTTCAGATGACACAAAACAGAAAACGAACTCAGGATATTGCTACCTGCACTTTGGTTCGGGTTACAGAAGTATTTTGCGTAAATCTCTAAACGATTTATTTACCACATCTGGGGTGTGTTTTTCGTACAGTTCGTTCAGGGTTGACGGCAAGCGAAATTTCAAGATCTGTTTTCCGTAAGTTGTTCGGCAAATATTAACTTTCCATTTTTCAGAATTTCGTGTTCAATACACAGGATGGTACGTTATAAGCCCGGCTAATTCAGCTAATGAATGGTCGTGCTTAACTATTTCCGACTTGTAATAACAGACCAGCCTATAGGTGTATAAAGAGTGCCACGGATAATGTTAAATTTTGCAAACAGTTCTGCAGCGTGAGAATAGTAATGAGCCTTGGCTATTATGCAGATTAAACGTTTCTGTAAACGCGATAGTTTATCAGTATTTTCAGCTATTGTCGTTGGCCAAACCAGATCACCGTAATTCAGGATCGAGGAAAACAGAGAATCGTGGAGCAGTGTATTCACTGAAATGGGAAAAGAACAATAGCGACGCAAATATCCAGCCGCACACGAAAGTTTTTGCGTAAGGTAGGCAACGTGGTCGTCCAACTACATACTTACTGCGAAAATTATTCCCGAGAGTTTTAAAATGGCGAACGACCTCACTTGCAGCGTTATTGATTACAAGCGACGGAAGATCAAAAACTTTTTGACGTGGGTGAACCATGATTGCCTCAGTCTTATTAACGTTGATTTTTAGATCATTTTCACTTGCCCAGTTGTTTATTTGTTTCAATGCCCTATTCACTCATTCAGCTAAAACGATGCTTGTCTGCCCAATGAAAAGCACACTTTTGTCGTGGGCGTATAAAATATAGTCAGCAGATTTGTCGATATTAACTATATCATTAATGTAAATTAAAACGAAAAACAAAATTAAAAACAAAAAAGTGAAAGCGCCCGCGTGTGGAGATTTAGGCAAACGTTAAAACGCCCGATTAGTCAAAATTAATCCGGGGCCCACCACTACGGCTCGCCTCACAGCCATAGCCCAGGTGTAGCTAAGGCGCGTTACCCCCCCCCCCCCCCCCTTCCCCAACCAGAATAAAAAAAATTAGTTTCACTGTGGCCGGTACACACACTCGCCTTTCCGAGAAAAAAGGTCACACACTGCGTTAGAAAACAAAGAAAACCAAAGTTTGGTGCCCACCAATTTTTGCTATTCGGATACGGAGCTACCGAACCACGATTTCTAACTGATAAGCGGCTTAAAATGTAACACCATTATTTGGCGCCACTTTAACGAAGAACCGGCCGCCCGGCGACAGTCTGCGACGCGTACAACGCCCCCGATAATGTGTGTCGGCCAGCAGTTTCCGGGGCTTTTTATTACGTTACGCCCAACGTTACGTTTTGAGGTCTCCGGAAGTTAACAGGCGCCAGAACGTTGACGTGCAGTTTTCTTTTTTTGGGGGGCGTTGCTTTGCACGTCGTCAGGCTCGAGGTTTGGGCTGCCTCACGTTAAGCCAAACAAAAGCGACCGCGCACAACGCTTACCCTGGAGTTTCCCAGCATTTGGCGTAACGTTGCGCTTAGAGTTCAGACGACGGTAACAGGCATCCGCCGACTGACTTGCTAGTTGGACGTTAATGTCGTTAGCGCAAGGTTAGGGCTATATGCTCTTCCTACCCGCCGCGGTGTACTAGGCTACGCTCAGCCGGGGTCGAATGCAATACTGCCACATTGTTACATACCCATAGAGCAGCACATATCCGCCTCACTCAGCGGCGCAACAGTCCCCGGCGACCCAGGCACCATGCACCCTACCGTTGTGGATTCTGAAACATCTACATCGCCGGTGGCCGCAACCTGGGTAGATAGGAAAGTACCGTCCAAACCAGTATACGCCGCGAATAGCCCGCTGCCATATTCGGAGATATTTCTCGTAGCACAAAACGTGAAGTACCACTCAGAGGCGTTCAATTTGAAGCTACGGCCCACAAGGACTTACGTGTCCTCAGAGTATCTTTAGAACACTGCTATGAACAAGTGAACTCCTGAATAGACTATAAACTAATTCGCTGTCGTTAAGCTCACCTGCAGTCCCGCAATGTCGGCGGCGGAGTGGCGGTCCACGCCGATCACGAAGACTCCGAGGCCGTACTCCTGACCGCCCCGGATGGTCAGTCCCAGGCTGCGGCCTTTCTCCACGTTCAGGCTCACCTGCGGCCCAGGCACGCCACTCAGGCACTGTCTTACCCTGTTGCTCGACAGTCTACGCTTACAATACATATATACCCTCGAACAGGGGCGTAGCCAGGAGTGTGTTTCGGTGTCAGGAACACCAGCGGAAATTTCGTGAGCGCTGTATCCCGAAAAAAAAAAATATTAATGTTGTTTACGGAACAAGTCCTGGGAGCCCTGGGTAAACTGGTATTTTTATGCAGATATTACGGTGAATCGACAAAAAGAAAAAAACTAGCCCTTCCTATTTATCAAAACAGAAATATGACTAAGATGCTGAGTGAGCGCAGGGGCTCTGTTGTTAGTTTTTCCGGCGGCGTGTATTTCCGGCGGCTACGCCACTGCCCTCGAACAGACGGTTAACGGACCATCTGTGTGATTTACTTGTCAGCCATGACTTCTTCTGTTGTGAATTCTTCCTGGCTTTCTGTATTCTTTATAATTTTTTAAGCGGCGCTCGGTTCGGTAAAAAAAGAAAACACAACACCAGACGCTGCCGCGAAAATGACTCAAGCTTGAGGAAAACTCAAAAATTTTCTGCCGTTTACCCGCAAATCTAGGACGGTAAAGTAGACAACTCAGATAAGCCAAATGACCCAAAAAAGTGTGGGAAGGATAAAAAAGACAGACGAGAAGAGGCACGCGTGGCGTGCTATTCACTACTGAGTGAAACATTGTCACAGCGCAGGATTTATACTTAGAATAGCGAGCGTTCGAACACAACCAGGGGCAACAGCAGAACAAAGCGCGCAAGCTAGTATAGATACAGATCCAATATTAGCTTGAGTAGCAGTTATCTTTCTGGCAGACAAGGGTATAAGGATAGCAGACACAATCCCGCGTGAAAACCGCCGAACCCAAGGACGCAGCCGGGTTGGATCCCATCCGTTTTTCGGAATGAACAGAAAAGCGAAGACACGCGTATGCCGATATTTTGGCTCACGTTAGAGATACGCCTGTTGTCAAAAGTAACTCGGAGCCCTCCACTACGGTTCGCTTCATTGCCCATGTATAGCTTCGGCGTGTAAAACACTCAGAATTTCAATTTGAATTTAAAACTTGCTGCATCGCGTGGTTAACGCGGGCGTTTTCCGGGATATTTCCGGAAGACGCCCGGAAATATCATTATCTTTATCTGAGACGTGAAGTGGTCATGTTCATTCAAAGTGATATGGAGTGGCGATGCGCTACGATGAGCAAAAGATGCTTCACGGTGATGCGTTCCGGGCGATTATGTTGAACCTTCTCCTAGAACGGGCCGTAGTTTTCACCTGCAAGGTTTGGAACTATCTGAACATCTCGACTTCCTGCGGCGGCCTCGATGAATTCATTCTACACACGAAGCATTTTAGAGCACGCACAAAGATGTAAGCTGCACAATTACAAAGCCGTCTGCTGAATATACATGGATGAACAAGCAAGAAGAAGCAGGCAGTAAAAAAACCGGTATGCGCAGACAGTTCCACTTAATGTCATTGCCGTACCAGGCAGTCTCTGCAACCACACTATGGTGTCGGCTTCGGTCTCACTTTTTGTGCCATCATATTTTGTGAGGACGACGGTCAAGCAGCGGTGAAGACCACGAACGCCGCCGAACTCACGGAAAGGAGAAGGAGGAGGAGGAGGAGGCTGAACACTTATTGAGCGAAAGGACAGAAACCCTTTTGCTCAATTCAGCTGGCGGTCGGGGTCCTTAGAGTACATGCCTCCGTTGGTTCTACCCGCCGTCTTCGCCCTTACGCTCAGCCATAGCTGTCTATTCGGGTCAGGGCTGGCATGTTCAGTCTCCCGATGCTCGTAGGTAGGACTGGGAATTGGATTCAAGTCTGGCTTATTCCGGCACTCTCAGACCATGTGATAGAGAGCAACGCGTTGGTCGCTGTATCTGCACAGGGTCGTATAGAGTGTGGGGTGAGTGGCATGTAGTCTCGTGGGGTGTGGGGAGGATTACTTGTGGTTCTTTTGCAAGCGGGTCAGCTCCTGGCAGGTAAATGAGTCAAAATAACCTGCAACGTTGCGTAACATGTCGGTGCAAGTAGTAAGAGGGTGGTGTGCGCCGTCGTCATCCTCCAACGGCGCCAGGTTTTCAAGACCTCGGGCGTACGCATGGGCTGCTTGATTGCCACGGAGTAACGAATGGGTAGGCGTCCAAATTATCGATAGATTTCTGTTTGGGGGTATTCTGGGATAGAACCTGCATTGCTCATTGAAACTTTAGAAACGCAGCGTCCACTTTTGTCCTGCTCTCAGCTGGCTGGCGTCATAGCTGCTACCATCATCTGGACAAAGCGCATCGCCAGAACCGGTACATCGACCGACTACCTCGAGGGACTGCACCTGACGCATGTACAGACCTCCTCGACAGCACCTACGGGAACACGACAGCACCTACGGGAACAGGACAGCCTCGAGTTACCTTCTATTTCCACCCGACGTATATGCTGCAACGTGTCGACGCCAGATCTTCTGGCTTGTATCACCTATTTGACATTTTGTAAGCACGAAGCCGGATTAATTTATCTGGTTCCTTCTACTACGGCTCCGTTGTACTCCCTGATGACAACACGGGACGTTTCGCGGGATAAAATCAGACCCTACTACTCTTCAAACACCGACAAACCTTCTTAAGATCAAAGACTACCTAATAGCTGTAAACAGAGAGAAGAACCGACTGCATAGCACTGAAAGACTCTCAACCTTATTAATTATGACATAGAAGAGGAGGGCGGACAATTGCTCCACTGGTGTCATTTTGGATAAGGGGGTTACGTTGAACTTCCGGAATTTATTACGCATATCTTTGTCAAGCCTGCACTGGCATCTCCCCGCGTGATATTTATTTAAACTACAGGAAGCTTTAGCTCTATCCGAAAGACGGCACCAAGCAAGAAGAAAAGACGGGATACACAAGGCAAAGGTACTTATTACGGGAAGTGATGTGAGGGAAACTGAAACATGGCGCAAAAAATAAAAATAAAATAAAACGTGAATAGTAGCGGATTGTGGGAACGAAATACTCAAAGTGTCAAGAAATAAAATAGTTGAAATTAGCAATTTGCATTCTTGTACATTCCGCGCTTCAACACCTATGCAAACCCCGCTTCCTTTTTCTGCATGCGGCCTCATAGCGAGTTTGGTATATAATATCTGCTTCTTCTTTGTGCCGCCGGCAACGTTCTAACAGTGAGCCACGTACGTTACGTTCAGACTTTTGGCGCTGAAGCTTTCCCCGGTGGTGT
Source organism: Haemaphysalis longicornis (assembly GCA_013339765.2). Lineage (NCBI taxonomy): Eukaryota > Metazoa > Arthropoda > Arachnida > Ixodida > Ixodidae > Haemaphysalis > Haemaphysalis longicornis. The sequence continues at coordinate 87,988,891 of CM023448.1, read as the reverse complement.
CCGTTTCTTCCTTTCTACGGTGCCAATTTAATCTACTTTTGACTTGACTAACTTATTTGACGGTCGTCGCCACTTATCAATAATTAGCATGTCAAGTCAATATCCGTGCACTTCATCTTTAATGCCTGATAACTTTGAAGTTGCCAAAAAAGTTCCTCCCATATTCCCACCACAGCTACCATGCAGGGCGAATTTTAAACTTGTTTTTGCAGTTCTCTCTTCTTGTTGGGAAGATGCTGGTGACGTACGTTTTTCAGTCTGTTTCTCTGATCACAACTGAGCGCAGTTATGGAAAGTTGGTTGTCGTCATCATAGCGGAAGCGTCCAGTCTTGGCGGTTTCCCATTCCCGATTTTATGCAACTCAGACAGCGTTCTTGGTGTTTTCTCCAGCCGATTTTCAAGTCTTTCCAGTCCAAATTTTCCCCAGGTGTAAAATTTGGATCGTTCGCCCTCTTTGGTGTTGCACACGTGAAAATGTTTTGCGTGCGCAGAGACGTCATCCGCAACCAGCTTCGTGATAAAATCAGTCTACAGCATTACCGGTTCAAGGACAAAACTCGAGGTATCTCTCATACAGTTCGACGTTTTTGCAGGTTTCATGTTACCTGAACAACTGAATAATTTAACGTGAAAAATAACGTAAATCACCAGTTCTAACTGAATAAAATGTCATTCAGTTGAAATGAGAAGTAATATCGTTGCTGCTTGAGTTCAGAATACATAAGACGTTGGACATACAGCGCTCCGTATTTTTCAAGCTGATGTTTATTTTATGCGCCTGTTCCCAGAATTGTTTCGCCTACCGAACAACAATGTCAGTGCCGCATAGCAGAGTACAACATTTCTGTGAAATGGAATCAGTGTCTTTCGTTGTGTTTGGTAGGTGTGTTGGAATTACCACGCTACCAGTAGCGCATCTATTTTTCGTATTTTAAAGTGACGGGTAACGCATTTACGTTAGTATTTTCCCAGTAACGTTTGAGACATTGGTACTCGCAGCACGTTACGCACGTTATTGCATAACCCCTCCTGAATATCAAGAACAGACGGTAACCGGGACAAAAACGCCCTCCTGGCTGCATCAATTTCTTCCCCGCCGCCACTCACTCACAAATCTGGCTACCAGCGAGCTGTCTTGCGACATCGCGAAAGGAAGAAAAATCCCTCCTGCTGTCGACGGCTGGGTCTTTCGCTTGGAAGGCATTCCAAGAAACGTGCACTACACTCCCTTCAGAACAAAGGTGCGGGCAGTACTAAAGAACGCAAGGCATGCACATAGAAACAAGGGAAAAAAAGTGCATCAAGAAAGTGTATTTTACAAGACCTGTGACAAGCAAGACTTGGTTTTTGTTGACACCCGAGGCTTTCGTGACGTCACTTCACATACAAATTTGGGTTTTGGTTGAAACGGTTGATGTTCAAATTTTCTTTGTGCTTTCACTTATTCCATGACCTTTCTGTTTTCGCAGTACACTTCATGCATGTTACTAATGGTCACAGATGTGGTGGATGTTGTAAGTCGGTAATCGTCACTGGACGACGAGAGCGACGGCGATGAGAATGACCGGCGAGTCAAAAAGGACGGTAACGAAGTAGATCGGTTCGTGACTCCTCCAGAGCTTCGCCATCAAGCCTTCACGGTGGACTTTGTCAGCGACTAAGCTGTAAATATACCTCTCCGCCAAGTAACGATACAATTCCCGAGAAACACAAACAGTAAATCCAAAGTGACATTTGTTACCTTTTCGAGAACGGGAACGATTTCGCTGGAAAATAACTACATTTCTACAGTGTGGTACTCACATTGTTCTTTGTTTCCAAAGCAACTAGGGCCGTAGTACGTTTCTTTTATTTGAAGGCAACGTGTGACGTATTGAGAAACGTTTTTTACAGACGATAGTCTTTCTTGGGCTACTTAAACCCTTAAATTTTAGTCTGTCTGTCTGTCTGTCTGTCTGTCTGTCTGTCTGTTCTTCGATTCAGCCACCCGGACAAATCTTAAAAGAATTCTTGAATGAGAAATTTATATAGGCAAAACTTTTCCAATCGCTCAAATGGGGAAACACATTTCATACCTGTCAACTTTGTTCAGGTAAACGAAAATATTAGGCATCATTCAGGCAAAACATCAATACATAAGTGCTATTTGCAATGATGTTGTTTTGAATTGAAATACATGGCTACTTGATTTTTGTGATAGAAAAAAAAGAGTTGAAAACAACGTTTTCACACAAATATATAAAAAAAAGCGCTCAGAAGAGAGGATTTACTTTGCAGGGGTTTCAGAGGACTACCGTCTTGGGACGACATTTGCTTCGAAGTGCGCAGATACGCGGCGAATTTTTTTCGGGTAACACCTACAATACTGTTGCACGATCAAAGCAAGCACGCCCCATCAAGCGCCCGCGAGAAAAAAGCACTCGCGCACTTCGGGTACCCACCTTGTGTATTGGCGCCCCCCAGTGGGCGGGTGGCGAAGTCGGCCTTCCATCGCGCGTCACCCAGGCGTAGCTTCCGTGACCGCGAGATGGCGAGGCGACGCTGAGCCGAAGAGTACGGTGGCTCTCCAGAACCTGCGCCGCGTAGAGCCCACGGTGGCGTACGGGATAGAGTTTCTTACAAGATATGCCAGACAGGAAACGCGCTGAAACCGCGCGTCACCATGGTAATTATGGAAAAAGCACAGTTTTTCGCTTTGCTTCATACCTGGCTTGGCTTGTAACGTTCTAGCGATTGTGAAAATACGTAAAGTGTAGCAAAATCGACGATGAAAGTATTTATTTAGATAAATGGAGAATAAAAACACGGCGTACCCGTAAAATAAACTGCATTTATTCCGCTTTCTGTTATGTTTTTGTAGATGGAGGCATAGGTGAACATTACATCGTCTGCGATTCTGATAGGCGAAGCCAGCTGTTCCAAAATTCTTCGAACTTTCGCAATACCTCACAAAGGCGTATTGTAATATTTTCATTATTATTTAAAAAATAAATGCTCAGAACAGTCCCTGATTGTCGTTACATACGACAAAACAATTGCACCGCGATAAACCCAAAGCTTACCGACACTCCCAGACGCGCGTCGGTGTGGTTGCCAGATATTGCCAAATTGGCTAGAGTGATTGTTACAGCGGGATACGGTTGGATCATCATCATCATCATCGTTGTGTCAGCTACAGGGCGAAGGCCTCTCCCAACGATCTCCAGCCAGAAGGGGGAAAAAGAAAAAAAATCAATAATATGATTAAAAGGGCATATCAACGAGCTATTGGACTGCCAATGTCAACCCCAAACGACAGGTTCGATGCCTTGGGCCTTCACAACCGCATCGACGAGCTCATAGAGGCGCAGCAAATCTCACAATTTGAAAGGCTCTCCAAAACTCCTACGAGGCGACAAATTCTAAGAGAACTTTGCATTCCCTATGGATCGACACAAGCCGAAGAAGTTGACATACCCGCCACGCTACGAGAGATTATACGCACAACTCCACTACCCTTAAACATGGATCCGACATATAATAAGGCCAGGAGAACGGCAAGATCACAAGCTCTCACAAAACAATACGGCAACAACCCCGAAACAGTATTTGTAGACGCAGCGGACTATCCCGACAACAACGCCATGGCTGTGGTGGTAGTGGACCACAAAGGACAAACGCTCTCCTCGGCGACAGTTCTCACAAAAAATACTACATATTCAGAACAAGCAGCTATCGCTCTTGCGATTACCGCAACTCGAGCCAGATACAAAATCAGCGACTCGAAGGCAGCCATACGTAGCTACTGGAAAGGGCGGATATCCCAAGTCGCCGCAAAAATGCTTCAACAGCTGCGAGCACCAAATTACCGGTCAACGAAACTTATCTGGACTCCTGCACATGAAGGGTTACAGGGCAACGAACAGGCCCACACAGCTGCTTGCGAGATCGTCACCCGAGCAGCAGTTAACCCCCCCCCCCCCCCCCCCCGCAGTGGCAACAGATCACTCAGAGAAATTCGACAGCGTGAACTCGTACAAAGAGATAACAAATTACTACAAACACAGCAGGTGCGAATTTCCAGCCGCCCACCGCACACTCAACGCTGCGCAGGCCAAAGCATGGAGGCAACTTCAAACCAATACCTACCCGAACCCGCTGGCCTATAGTCACTTCCATCCAGAGATCTTCTCGGATAAGTGCAAAGCACTGCGGCCACCGCGCAGACCTCACGCACATTATGTGGAAATGCCAAAGAAAACCACGTAGCAAGACCCCTCTACCCCCCATAGATATCAACCACCTAGAGCACTGGGAAACCCTGCTGCGCAGCTCTGATCCTCTAACGCAGCTACGCCTTGTCCAGATGGCCGAAGAAGCCGCCAGGGACCAAGATCTTCTGGCTGACTAACGCGGCAAAGAGAGTCCATGCTCTCTACTTCTGGGCAAATAAAGTTCTTTCTCTCTTTCTCTCTCTCTCTCTCGTCGTAGTATTCCAGAAACAAACGTGTTTTGTAAATACTGTCTGTGGGAGCTTATCTTGACCCTTCTCTTGGTAACAATTGTTCATAACAGACATTTCGTCACGTTTTCCAGAACGTATGACGGCGGTTGTAACGTATAGATGCGGTACCATTTCGTAACGCCTAAACTATAGAGCCCCGAAACCCACATTACCCAGTAGTTGATAGGGTGACCACCGTTACAATTTTTTCTGCTGTCGAATAATGCTTTTAGACGGAGTCATTGGCCGTTCCCGAGCAGCGTTCAGCCGCCGTTCTTTTGTTGTTTTCTCTCTACACGCTATTAGGGGCTTTACGCCACCTGGAATTCTCTAAGCCGGTGGTTCTCCACAACGATGGATGTGCACAGGAAACTCTGGGGAACGGACGAATTGCTGCGAGTCATCACGGGGGCAGGACCGAGGTGCTGACGCGTGATGTGCTCGAAGCAATATCGTACAGTGTCCGAACGTCAACGTGGTGTGCTCTTCTGCCAGGCTTCTGTGGCATGCGGCAAAGGCTGCATAACGCGGCGTGTTGGTAAAAAAAGCCGAATGAGTCGCGTGCTTTGCGCGAAAACCACAATTTGCGCTATCGCTGCTGCCGATAGAAAGAACAGGCAAGGGGAGGAAGCCTTCACACTCTACCCAAGCTTTTGTGGACCAGTTTGATGACCTCTGATTTAATACCCGCTGATGATGGCGCTTCACTCCCATTTCCCCTCAAACGAATGCTGAAGATCACCAGAAAACGGGCAAAAGGCAGTAGTTTCCTGAAGCAGAAGCGTTATTTTGCGATAGCGTACAGAGATGAATCGATCGGTCAATTCTTTTCACGAGAAACATGTCCCGTAAATGAAGCGTGCAGCCTGCTCCTACTTCTGCCCTTAATTCTTTGAAGAGCATTTTACCGTTATCATAATTTCAACTATTGTAACGACTATATACTGCCACACGTAACTCATCACCTGCATTCAGCAAGTCTTACTTCCCTCTCTCTTCATACTGCAGATGATGACCCATATCCAGTCTTCTTGCCGACCAAGATATCAGATAACTTAAAAAAAAAATTGCGCCCACCTCCCCGCGAGGGGAACCCTGTGTAGATGCGACGCATCGTGGGGTTCACTTGGTGTTTCCGTTGGATTGATTCTGAAATCGCGTGAAACGTGTCGGGAACGCGTGTGATTATTATGTTTTATGATTATTATTATTGTTTTATTGGCCAATCTTGGTCAATCTCTCTAAGTGGTATGCTTGGGGCTTCGCTGTCGCAACGACCTTTACTCCATCATTGTTGCTGTAAGTGGGAGCTTTTTTTCTTTTATTGCAAGTGTTAATCATTGCCCCATCATGCGTTGTATCAGTAGCATCTTGACGTAGTTTGAATGAGTCAAGGATATAAGGCGCGTTCGTAGCATTTGATTCTGTCTCGGTTTTGTGGCGCAGTGGGAAGAGCACCATGTACCTCGCGTTCCGCGCAGAGGGTCGTGGGATGGAAACCGGGCGGCGCTAACTATTATTTCTTTTTATAGTGTAGGGGGAGGTGCGGACAACGCCGTATGGAGGGACAAGGCGAGTGAATGAGATGCAGTCGCATCTAAAAAACGACATGGCCATGGTCATGTTATTCATCTTGGTTTAGGCGCCGCCAAGGTCCATGGATCTTTTTCTCTTTCACTAAGCGCGCCTGATTTTTGTTTGTCGCGAGTGCGTTTTAACGGGGCACCCGCGATTGCATTACTGAAGGAGACGACGATAGTTTGTTGGTTCCGGAGGATGCTGAAGTCCTACAGGGGGGTTGGGCAGGCGAGGGCAGCAAAGCCGCCTCGAGCGTCTAAGGTTGCTCTCGACGCGACTAACTGCCCGCGGGGCCTTTGCGTGAACAAGGGCTGCGGAGCTGCCACATATGTCGACGCATCGGCGTGCGACAAGCGAGGTCGGAGTTCAACACAGCGCTTGACCGTTCCCAAGGGCCGTCCCCCGCTGTGCTTTTTCCTCTCCTTTTATACCCTTTCCAGCAAGGCAGACCTCGAACTTCCCGAAAACGCGGAGCCTGCCTAGCACCCCCCGTCGGGACAACGCGCAACTGGTTTATTATACGCTCTCCGTTTTACACTGCAGATGGCGCCCGCATTCTTACATTTCGTCTTTCAAGGTAGATGGTGCTTGCCTGGTTACACGATACTACCCGACCAATCATAAAACATATGTGCCTGCTTGCGTGCATGAAAAAAAATACTTGTCAGCACTCGGCATTCAACTAAGGCCCTACGGCTAACGAAGCCGGCAATTACTACCAAGACCCTACAACTCCGGTGACATGAAAATGAAATTTTGTCATTTTTTGCACACATTGTGTGTCATTATGAGGCGGAGGGGAGGCTGGGGAATGCTTCATTATGGTTTCTCGAGGTATGAACTCGTACAAGTAATGGCAAAAAATACACTCCATTTGTTGACAAAATTGGAGGTTAATGTGGGTGCAAAAATAGAGAAAAGGGGAGCTGCGCCAAGGTCGCATCCACGTATGGTGCATACTTTTGTAAGGGATTGGTCGGGTGTCAGTAAACTGAGAATAGCTAGACAGCTTTGAAGGCCTAGAGTGTGGAGGAAAGAAAACTACTGTACGGTATACGGTTTGAAACAGGAAACTGCTTCGCTCCAACGTAGAACACAAATTCACGTAGGGCATCGGAAATGAGTGATTAACGAATCCCCATATATAAGTGCTACGAATTGACGTACACAGCTGAAAAAGCCTTCACCACAGCTCCTTGAGGAGGTATCCTGGACTAAGGGCGCTTATTGCAAAATGAAATTCGTTCCCTTGCTGCCTACCTTGTTAGTTATTCATTTTCTTTCGTCTTTCTTTTCTATCTGGTTTGCCAGTCAGGCGGTTCGCTTTCCAAGTTTATCCCCGCGGTGACTTTCCCATGAAAGTGATGACTAATTTCGGTCCAAAGTCGGCTCGAATTCTAGAAGCGCTGTCATTAGCCAACCGATGACGTATTGCTTGCTTTCTTAATTCCGCATGGCCGGAGCTCTTGGATGAGCCGCTCCGAACACAGCTGTGGCTAATTAAACCGCGCCTCGAACCCATATTTTATGCCTCCCTGCGGGCCACGTTTTAATTGGGTGCTTAATATTCCTCAACCTCTAAAAGGTCGCAGCGGCGGGGTTTCAAAGGCTTGTTGAGGCTCTTTTTTTGAGTGGGCAGATCAGTTTCATTCAACAAGTAAAAGGATCAAATGAACTGGTGGGACAGGGGGTGTTCCAAGTGGCCGTTGCAGGTGAAAAAATTCCCGCGTTACGCCAAAAGAGGGAAAGCCCGCCCACAATTTTACGCACTTCGCTCGGAGTCTGAACACTGATGGTATCGGCAGGAAAGTTTGGGGGCTCAACGGTTAGCGATAAGGTCTAAATGTGGAGTCATCGTAATGGAGGGGCTGTACACGTTATCGCCTCTATCGTCGTTCACATTTACTCTCCTTGCGCACCCAATTTTACATCTGGCTTTATATGACGAGACCGGGCTCTCGAGGCCAATGCTTCTGTGTTTGGATCAGCTTTTACATATTTTTTCTCTTTCTTGGGTAGCATATACATTTCGTGCAAGTTTTGGGCAACAAAAGATGATAGTTCGGTATTTCTAATTTCCTTCCTTCACTCAGGGAAGAAATGCATTCACTGCTGCCAAGATTTTTAGTTTCGTGATTCTGCTACTGCCTCAACTGCTACTGCCTCGACTGCTACGATTCTGCTACTGCCCCTCAGTGCCCGTGGTTTTTCTTAAAAACAAAACAGGAAAAGCATTGGCTTCATTCAAATTGAAACCACGAAAAAAAAAACCACAAGAATTTACGGTGACTCCGACCAGTTGCGACGAATGGGCTTCATTTTTCTTCGTGCAAAATAGGCTGCAGTTAACATCCTCAGATCTAATGGCGGGCTTGAGACCCGGACGCTTTTGTGAGGCTGACCAACCTGTGTAAAACAGAAGGACGATAGTTACCTTCCCCAGAGCTGTTGCGTTTCGCCGCACCAATTTTTAGCGCGGTCTAAGAACGTCGCCACCCGAAGCATTCGATTACAAATAACCTTTTAATACGTAAGCTAAAATCTACGCAACGTTGACATGTCGACGCACTCAAAACAAACAAACAAAAAAGCTTCGCCAGCTAGAAAAAAAAAACCAAGGTAGGACGAAACGAATCGGTACGTTTTTCGGGCATCTCAGTCGTTGTAACGTCAACGCAAACCCCGCATTTATATCAGACGAAGCACGGCCCGAAACAAGCGAAGAAAGTTAAGCTAAGCGGTGATGCTATTTCAGTAGCGGTATATGTGCCTCAATCGTCTGACTTACGATGTCACAAAAGAGCTGTAACTAATTGATGCACAAGACATTGGTCACCAGGTAGCACTTTATGGAAGCAGTGATGTACAGAAAACACGGCGAACATTTAGTAACGAGCTCAGGAGGTGATGTGCCGGACCCGCTTTGTCGGGAGTACGAGGTAATCCCTGACCTGGAGTGCGGCGCCCAGGTCGAGGTCCCGGAAGGAGACATGGTTGGCGGCCAGTATGCGGTCGCCTTGCATGAGGCCAGCCCGGTGCGCCGCCGACTGCGGGTCCACGTGGGCCACAACTAGACCACACCCGGGCTCCGCGGCGAGTACCTCGAATCCCAGGCGACCGGCGTCCAGGTGGCGGCTGGAGGGCGACCGCTGGAACGTCACCGTCCGCACCGAGTCACGCCACGACGACACTCCAGACATGGCCCTCCACTCGAGCCGGCTCCTCTGCGTCAACCGCCCGACCCCAACAGCCACGGTCATGAAACATACCCCGCCAAAATGTCTCCAACGACGTCGGTTGTAGCCGAGGACGCGAGAGACACGTTCTAGTTGAGTGGCAGTCCCAACAAACGACCGAATAATCAGCGTCCGATCCGAGACAAAGCCTGCATGTAACTTTTCTCAACGTACAATACAATGTGAGTGTGTGGGGCTTTTCTTTAGTGAATTTCTGTTCCACGAAGGGTTACTGACGTGGTGGCACTCCCACAACTTGGGTGAGCAGTAAAAAGCATCAGCCAGGTTGCATATCAACGAAACCTGTCTTAGAGAAATTAACACAGGAGTAATTTCGCTGCTATCATTGGTCCTTGATGTTTCTACGTTACCCAAATCTCTGCCTCCCTCATCTCATACACTCATCTCGTATTCTAGATGAGGTAGACAAAACAGACGGCTGAATACTCTGATTCTTATACTCCTGTGAATGAAGGTCGGTGAAACGACAGCTTAACGGAGCCACGAAGAGAAGATACACCTTCGTTTAATTTGAAGGAACTAGAATTCAGTATCTCACTCAGCTCCATTACAGCCACAGAAGATGTTTTTTTAACGAAAAAAAAAAAGCATGAAGTATTTAAAAACTTTCAAATTTTGCGCCACAGTGACGTGTTATGAGCAAGAATGACGCCATACGGGCTAACAATAAAACATAATTTTCAGTGCGTTAACTGCACGTTAGCATTCAAGTGATGCGGTCAAATGGAACTAGAGGCCCCATTACAGACGTCCAGTCATGTGTCGTCGCGACAGGTGAGTTAGGCGGCCGCCACTCCCACAAACAAGGTTCCGTGACGTCATAGAAAAGTTCCGGGAAATTGGCTAGGCGGTCGCGACTGCTTCACACATTTTCTTTAATATCTCCGTTATTTGCTGGAAGATCGCGATGATATTGGTATCACTGTTATCGGAACTAAGCCGTCTTTTTTATAAACCCAACTTGTATTTTGTCTTGATGGTTCCTTTAAACGGACACAGTGGTAGTACATGTTTTTACGTAGGGAAGCGCTATCACTTATTTTAATAAAAAACTCGGGGAAGCGGAAGAGGTCATTGGAGAGCTGAATTATGAGTAATTTTGGGCAACGTACCTTGCCGCTGAATTGACATGTTGAAAAAGTAACATACGATGACTGGAAAGGCATTTTCTTTGTAATTTGACAATGTGATTTGCATACATTGCTCCATCAAGGAACCAACGCATAAAAAAGGAGATTAGTTGTCGACAATACGCCAAAAAGAGAGAAAAACGGGCGATTACGTACAAAGTCCTAAAAAACAGCTTCACAAAAATACAAAGAACAAACACACAAAATAAAGACAAACCTAATATACAAACAGCATAATGAGATCATTATCCGCACATCTTTCAAAGAAACCGTAAAAATTTCGACATTGTGTACACGGGAGAATTAATTAAGCAAGTATGCCATACAAAATTTAGCACCTCTTTTCCGTAAGTAGCGCGGTTCACTTGTCAGAAGTGAGGATGGGGATGCGGTGTCCATTAATGTTTTTTTTCTTCTAAATTACGGAAGTCTAACCATATTTGTCTGGATATTCGTTATTTGTAATTTAAAGGAGCCATGCAGACAATATACGGTTGTTGTATTCGAAGGATTTCGTGTTTTGTAGTGCCCCAGCGCTTGTCCGGAAGCAAACGATGCTTCGATTTATTTAGTTTAAGTTAAAATTTTGATTCCCCGCCATATCATGTGTTCTCAAAACGTCTGCAAGGACATCACAAGAGCATGTCTTCAAGCCAAACCTAGCGTGCTGCGGAGCCTGGTTTACCGTTAGTCAACCGAGATGGCGCCACCATAGCGGGCTGACCGTTTTCTGCCTTAGGTTTGTTTTTGACCGTGTTTGTAGCTGGCTTGTTTTTGTTAAGGTAGAAACTAATCTTTTCGTGAAAGATGGCGCTCGCACGACAAACAAGGTACCGTAAGACGCCGTCGCTTATGCCAATCGGAGAGTGTCTTCTGAGACAACCCAAAAGCGCCGCTGTACTGTGCAGCAAAACTAGCATAGTGCGCCCAGTACCAACAGCCGTGCGCATCGGTACTTCTATGTTTACGTGTGCTTTCGTAACTTCCACTGTTTACCCCAAGCATTGTTACTGCTATAAAAAGAATGTGCCCTAAATGTAGGCGCAAAAAGCTCGTTCGGCAAGCTATAAGCCCTGCCTAATTTGCGTTTGCTTTTGCCGGCCTCAGCCAATCGCAGAGCTGACGCATATTACATCATAGGTTCTGTTGCGGGAAATGAGCTGGTAGTTTTTTTTACATACATACATACATAGAATTTTATTTTCCAGAAACTATACAGAACTGGATGGTCTCTTGGGCTAAAAGCTACGCGTCGAGCTTGACAGGGCCCAGGAGACCATTTTAAGGCAAGTGGATACAACTAAGAACTGTGCAAAACACTTGACACACACACACACACACACACACACACACACACACACACACACACACACACACACACACACACACACACACACACACACACACACACACACACACCACACACACACACACACACACACACACACACACACACACACACACACACACACACACACACACCACACACGCACGCACGCACGCACGCACGCACGCACACACACACACGCACGCACGCACGCACGCACGCACTTCTATACAGTTATTATAAATATTTCTATAGGTACATAAAATATACATACAGGTAATATATACATGAAAGATAAAGTTAAATAAAATATAAAATATATACATAAAATGTACATACAGGTACAATTGCAGGTACAGACATTTCCCAACGATTTAGACAAATATTCCGGTATAGAGATATAACCAAAAATACATCCGCATTACTGGGTGTTGCTTTTCCAAAGAAAACACGTATAAAACAAGTATAAAATAAAAACAACCTCCAAATACACTCTCAAATGTGCGAATAAGCAAAATTTTCAAGGTTTCAAAAAGGAAACAAGCGATCACTTCAATTTTGCGCAAAAAACGAGCGCAATTCTTTCCGACTTTTGCAACAAGCCTTGTGAGAGAATTCACTCAGTGCAACAGGTCGGTTATATTTCAGTGTCTGTTATTTGTAGAATGTACTAAAGTGAGGAATGGCCCAAGTTCTACATTTCGTGTGTTTATATTAGCAGTCCGTCGTTGTAGTTTGGCTGTAGAGGATAAGTAGTTTGCAGTGTAGGCAGTGGAGAAGCAGAACATTTGAAGTAGACAAAATCGGTACATACTATTTATAGGAATAATATTAAAATATTCAAATAAGCCTTTAGTAGTGGTCAAGGGCTCAATATTTGCTATAAGGCGAATCACTTTTTTCTGGATAATAAAAACTCTACCTAAGTTGGTTTTAGATGTGGTTCCCCATATCAGTGTACAATAATTTAGGTATTAGTGAAATAAGGCGTAGTAAATTTGAAGTTTTACTTTAGTTGGGAGCAAACTACGACAACGCTAGATTATTCCAGTTGTAGCAGAAACCTTTTTGCACAGGTAGTTCACATGAGTATCCCACGTGAGACCGGAGGAGAAGTGCACACCGAGGATTTTATGGCTGTCAACAAAGTTTATTTTTTTATCGCCTATGTAAAGGTTGTGTTCAACCGACCAAGGTTTGTTTTTTGCGCGAAATATAATTGCTTTGGTTTTCGTAGAATTAATACCGATGCGGTTCATTTTGGACCAGTTAGATAGCTTTTTTTAGAACATGGTTGCAGTGTTGAATCAAATTGTTAACGTTAGGACCAGATAACAGGAGTGTGCTATCATCAGCGTATATAAAAAAAATAGCCTCAGTGTCAATGTCTACTATGTCATTTACGTAAGTATTAAATAAAAGTGGTTCAAATACACTAATTGAAGAAAACCTCGGTGTATCCCCAAGTGGGACGACTTTTCGCATGGCCATTCCCTTTTTTTCATAATTATGTAGCTTATTTGAGCGAAGTTTAGGTTAAAAGTGGTGTCAGTGATATTATAACGAGGCAACGCTTCGAATGAGCCAAACTTGTGTTTTGCCTGCATGACCCCTTTAAAGTAACGACACGATATCAATCAATAGAGACATTTTAAGTTAATAGTTTGTCATTAAAACAAACACTTGGTATGAATTAAGTTCTTATGGGTAAAGTCCTTACGTTCTTATGTAAAGTTCGTAGTTCCTATGTGTCATTTGTTGTATGAGCCGCAGTTTCTGTAAGTTTTGAAGTGATCTTGTGCCCATGCTAACACATTGAAACTCATTAAAGAAAACGGGGAAATATTTTTTGCATTTCCTCAAACTGAAAAATAAACCACAGATGTTGCATACAGCCAGTAACGCTGGGTAATCTCCTGGCTACGTAGCTATCTTGATAATGGTAATCCTTCGAACCACGTAAAGTGCAGACTTTTTGAAATACGGCACAATTTCCGTCTCTGTATTGTCAATATGTCTCCGAAGAAGTTCAAAAGAAGTTATGTCTTCAAAAAAAAAAAAAAAAACACGAAATCAAGTAAGCACTCCTTGCAATGCAGGTAATCTCAGCTTGGCGAACGTCTTATCTCATATTCATCATCATCGTTATTCTTAGGCCCCTTGGATGCTTTTTCTTCCTCCATGTGTAGAGAGTCCCTTGTCCGTCTCACTCTTCCCACATGGCCCTGTGCTACCGCCTTCGTAGTAAAAATTATTCACCTCAATTTTCCCGCGACTTCAGTGCTTGACTGCCATGTGTTGTGACAGTGCCAGACTATCACAGGTTTCACTGGATGCCGCGTGTTGGCGTTCCTTTCCACGCAAGGTAGAGTCGCTGTCTACATATTACATTTATAGGAAGATAGAGCTCTATATACAAAGATTGAGTACCACTCTATCGTTCAAATCTTCAGGTTGTCGTTAAAAATGTAGCCCGTTGATCTGAGCCGAATTTGATAACAATTAATACTGATAAAAGGAGCCTAGTTTGTTTACACAAATCAGAGAAAACACTGCTAAATGACCACCTAATTACCTTACACACACCGAAGTGTGCATCTTGTTACTGTAACCATATTTCCTGTGTAATGCCTGTTAAATATTTACCAGTATATTTTGACGAGAATCTTTCGTGGAACGCACAAATGACTCACATATGTAATAAGCGCATATGTTCTGCCTGTATGTTCTACAATATAAAAATGTTTCTGCCTTTTTCTTTTAGAAAACAAGCTCCCACTTAGGATATAGTGTTCTCAGGTATGGCGTGTGCTGCTTTATTAACTGCTCCAGAACCTGGAAGAATCGAGTCAACAGTATTAAAAAAACATAGCCAATAGTGTTGTTTACAAGCCACATGTACATAATTGGGACAGTTTTTACGGCCAGTGGCTTGACCTCGTACGATGTTTTATTTACCCCTTTCGGTTCTGGTGTCGTCATTTGACGACACAACATAAAGTATCCTCTGGCAACTTGAGAACAATACCAAAGATGCAAATTTTCTGGGCAAGAGTTCTTCAAGGATGCTTCTTGCTATAGGCATTACCATTGGTATGCTTTCGCGGAGCTGGGCGCCATAAAAAATAAAAGGCTCCATTGGAGACAGGGTGTGACGATGAGGCGGGTGCATAAACTGAAGTCCTGGTTTGTCAGCATGTACACAAATGGCAGTGCCTATTCGGTGGACCAGTGGATGTTGATGATCATGAATACCGCATAATGTGCAGCTTTATTTTGTGGACCAGACCACAGGGTAAAGTTCAGGTTTGTTCTGTGGACCGTACCAGGCATAGTTGATCCTTATTAGTCTAAAAGATACCAATACACACTTATTTACATAA
Source organism: Haemaphysalis longicornis (assembly GCA_013339765.2). NCBI lineage: Eukaryota > Metazoa > Arthropoda > Arachnida > Ixodida > Ixodidae > Haemaphysalis > Haemaphysalis longicornis. The sequence continues at coordinate 87,973,732 of CM023448.1, read as the reverse complement.
ATAATGCGTAGAACACACTTAAGAGAACAGGTTCTAGCAAAAAGTTAAAAAAAGAAATACTACATAACTGTGGGGACTCGAAGTCAGGGTGTTATCGCCAACACAATTCTACCACTGCACTATGGAAGCCGACAAGCGAACCCCCCCTTTTTTTCTTTAATGCATGGAAATTTGAGAAAAAACTCAGACAAGACAATTAACACACAATATAAACACTAACAGACAGCAATGGGTAAGCACGCCAGTCTAACAAAAGTCGGCACCATTTCAAAACTCAGGCAAGCAAACGCGCGCATCCAAAAGATGCAGCTACTCCAGTGGATCACTCTGCGCTGCATAAACGCTCCGTACCAACGCCGCCTGTTCCCGAAAAATGCTCTTGGTCGGCCTAGGGGGTTCCGCATGCCGATCAGTCATGCGGCACTTCCACAAGCTAAACAATCCCAGGAGAACAAAAACGTCATATGGCACCCGATTAACGTCCTCAAACGGCAAGAAGCGAATGGTGGAGGGGGTGATGTCAATGTCTTTTTTTAGTGTCCGTTGCAAAACGTCCCAGAAAAATACCGCGTCACGGTACAGCACAAAATAATGGTCAATAGTGTCTGGTTGATTGCACAAGCGGCAATTGTCTGACCAAGGGATCGACATTCCTTTTTCGCGCAGCCATGTTTTAACTGGGAACCGTTTGCGAATGGAGCTTAAAGAAAACCATTTTGGCATTTGGCAGCACGCACATACACTTGACACGGTTTAAAACATTATTCCTATGGCCCCGCAAGTATGGCTGGCGATGAAGAGGCACGGGGAATAGATTATGAATTAAAATGTTCGTCAGAGCCGTCATTGAAAGACTAAACAGGTACTCCAGAGAAAACCGCGCAGTAAGGAAATGAAAAGTATCCACAACTTCTTTTAGAAAACCCCATGGCGGCTTCTTGTTCACCTCACCCGTAGAAACAAGGAGAAAAGGTAAATGGTAACTTATGCGCTCTTGAAGTATAGTACGTAAAAGTGGATGCTCCGCCAACTTGTTGAAGAAAAACCGAGACACAAGTTGGTGCACAAACAAATGCATTAACCCAACACCACCAGACCCTAAAGGAAAAAACAACAAATTATCCCTACGCATTGGCTCCCATTCAGATCCCCGCACGAAGGTAGCAAATACTCTGTGTAGAGCCTGGCCTTTCGCCCGCGCACAGTGCAGTACCTGAAGCACATAAACAAGCTTTGCCACCAAGAAGACATCGCAGACTTGCGCACGGGCAAATACAGAAAGTTTTCGCCCCATCCATGCCTGCGAGGCGCGCTTGACATGCGTGAGTGCTGAAGACACTGTTTCTTGGTGATGTTACAACCCTAGATGGTATGCAAGAGTACGACTGGTTACGAAAGCGTGATGTGCTTTGATTGATTGATTGATTGATTGATTGTGTGGGGTTTAACACACCGAAACTACGCAGGTAATGAGGCGCGCCGGAGTGGAGGGCTCCAGAGTAATTTTGGCCACCTAGGGATCTGTAACGTGCGCCTAAATCTTGTACAGACGGGCGTTTTTGCCTTTCGCCTCCAGTACTGGTCTTCAGAACCCTTTTTAGCAGTAGCTCAAAACAGAATACAACCGCATGGTCTAGATCACAGAATAAAGCTGAACATTATTTCATGGTCTGGTCCACAGAATAGGCAGTGCTTCCACAAATGTGTCAATAGTTGCATTACCAGCATTCCCCCCCCCCCTTAAATTCCCCCCTTAAAATCAAGGTGCCGTAGGTTTTAGGAAAACAAAAAAAAATTCCATAGGGACGAAAACTTGTAACTGCCGAACGACTTTATTAATTTTCATGCCTGTAAATTGATGCACTACCATCTCAATTTTTCGTTTCTATGCTTCTGAGGTCCAAAACTCCGCGACAGCACGCAGAAAAAACCCTTTTGCTCGAAATAGAAATTCCAGGGCTGAAAGGCGCAAGCAGGTTGACGTACTAAAGTGTTTCTGGTGTACCAATAACCAAACACTTAATGTTAAATCTATACATCTGCCGCATATACCTTTTTATGTGACGCCAAAGGTCCGTACCCATTACAGAAGAGCTGTGAGGCCGTATTGTATACCTGCTATTTTAAATTGATTGCCGGAAGAAATGTACTAACTACTCGGGAAAAGTTGGGCACTGCCATTATAGCATTTGAATGTCGGTGAAATGTGTGTGGCTGTCCACGGTGACCGTTTTGTTAGTTCCTTGTTTGTAACTGTTTCTTGGTGATGTGCAAACCCACGATGGTATGCAAGAGTAACAATGGTTACCAAAGCGTGATGAGTTTTGATTGATTGATTGATGGATTGATTGATTGAGTTATTGATGATTGATTGATTGAGTTATTGATTGATTGATTGATTGATTGATTGATTGATTGATTGATTGATTGATTGATTGATTGATTGATTGACTACGCAGAAACTACGCAGGTAATGATGCGCGCCGTAGTGGAGGGCTCCAGAGTAAATTTGACCACCTAGGGATCTGTAACGTGCGCCTAAATCTCGTACAGGCGGGCGTTTTTTGCTTTTCACCTCCATCAGAAAAGCAGGCACCGCAGCCGTAAATTGAACTCGCGTCCTCGTGCTCAGCAGCACAACTCCTTTGCTACTGAGCCCCCGCGGCGGGTCGAAGATAAGAAAGAAAAGACAGGATGCCTTTGGTGATAATGCAAATAAGTTTAGAGGCGAACATCTGGGAAAAATTGCTGAAAAATGGAAGAGTCGTTTTTTTAGACAATCGTCGGAAGTTCCATTTTTTCTTTGAAGATGTGAGCCCCATGCTAACTAAAAGCATTTTATGTATTGATAATATTTGGAGCATTTGCATACAGGGCTAAGGAGCCGCTTTGCGGAAATTTGAAGGTTGTAACCAGCACGTTTCAAGTTTAAGTTCTTTACTTTGTACATTATGAGTGGGTAGGACCGAGTGGCTAGGACCCGTCAATTTGCGTGCGCAAATTGACGGGTCCCCGGTACTTGGAGTGCATGGCGGCAATGTGGGCAACTCACAATACAGATATAATTGTTCAAGGGTGCATACAAAAGTGATACCCACGCGTCACAAGCATAAATATCAAGAGCAGTAGTAACTGGGCACAATCAAACAACACAAAAGATAACAACCAAGCAGCACGGAACAAAATCCTTGATTGTGTGAAAAAAAAAGAAAAGAGCAAGACTAAAAGAAATAAAAAAGAAGGAAAAAGAAAAATACAATAAAAAGCTTACTGATCAGCCGCAAATTTAGCGAAAATTTGGGCTCTGCGTCAAGTTTGACATTGCCTCCGACAAAACGTTTCTTATAAGGACGTCGCTAAAGCTGGGTGAGGCGCAGGGGTAGACAGGCAGGGATCCGCTATGTGGTATTTGAAGATTTTGCCCGGTTGCACACAAATGTGTCAATAGTTGCATTACCAGGCATCCCCCCCCCCCCTTAAATTCCCCCCTTAAGAATGCAAGGTGCCAGTTAGGTTTCGGTTTGTGTGGCTTGCAGATGGAGGTAACTACTCTAATAGTTGCATAGGGCAACTGTAGTTGCCTTCTGCAACTCGAATGTAGGTCGTTGACCGTGGCACATGGCACTCTTTGACTGACTGCATCAGCTGAGTTGATTGACTGTTTACTAAACGCCTTGCAGTACACCGCTGCGGCCATGTGCCACGGTCCACGAGCTACATTCGAGGTGCAGAGGGCAACTATAGTTGCCCTATGCAACTATATAGTTTACCTCTGCAAGCCACACGAACGTATACATTTGGGTGGCTTAAGAAGAAGGCGTGAAAGCGCCACGATTATCCTTTTAGTTTTCAGATAAAATGAAACAAAGGGTGACCGATCGACCTCTTCAATTTGCTTGAGATGGTTTTTATTGTTTCCTGATAAAAGTAATGTGCAGATTCATCAATGTCTTCTCTTTAAAAAAACAATTTGGCAACCGGGCAAAATCTTCAAATGCCACATAGCGGATCCCTGCCTGTCTGCCCCTGCGCTTCACCCAGCTTTAGCGACGTCCTTCTAAGAAACGTTTCGTCGGAGGCAATGTCAAACTTGACGCAGTAGCCCAAATTTTCGCGAAATTTGCGACTGATCAGTGAGCTTTTTATTGTATTTTGCTTTTTCCTTCTTTTTATTTCTTTTAGTCTTGCTCTCTTCTTTTTTTTTCACACAATCAAGGATTTTGTTCCGTGCTGCTTGGTTGTTATCTTTTGTGTTAGTTTGGTTGTGCCCAGTTAATAATATTAATTAATAATAATAATCAACCAAACACATCACTTTTTAGGGCGCAAGGATTCAGAGGGTAAACCATGACTACTTGTGTGCGCGTACACTGAATCCTGTTTGCTTTGCACAATATTCCTCTTCTACCGCAGGCAAACCATCCGCCGTTTTCCAACACGTGGGTGCCACCCAAGTAGCACTTGGTAGGATTTGGTGAAGAGAATATCTGCAGCGTTGAAGCTAAGTGAATACGAGGTGGGGGGAGGGGTCTGTTACAGTACAATTTATGTAAACGCAGTGTCAAGGCGTTTCATACTCAAGGGCAATATGACTCGACTGGTATGGGTGGGTAAACCAGCCACAGCTGGAACTCACCCGAAGCAGAGCAGGGGGCCCAGTGTCAGTGCCTTGCAGCCCGCTGCGACCCGATATGTTCGCTTGCACCTTCCATTAGGCCCCGTCGCCACCGCGGCCCCCAGGTAGCTGTGCGCCAGATGGGGTGAGCCGATAGTTGATGGAAGCGGTCTCTGGAAGACAGGAGATGCCTTGGATGGGGCTCCTCTCGCTGTTTACGTCGTTGGCCTCCTTGTCAGAGAAAAGAAAATGGAGAGCCATTATGCTCACCAAAGAATGCCGTGTACAATGTTTAGCACAAAATGTGGTGTGTGCCAGGCTGGGAGCAAACATTGCACCTTTCGCACGTACGCACGTTACGAGTCTCGCCACACACCTCCCCCACCACCGCCGCCACCACCACTATCATCATCATCAATCATCAACAACGCCGTCGTCGGTGCAGTTTATGGAGAGCGCGCTGTGAAAGCGTACATTCTCTAGTGTCTCGCGCCCTTACCCATCGCTCCTATCCCCTCCGCGCACCCGCCCTTCCCTTTGTTTGGAACGAAAGAGCGATTAGATGCTTAAGTTTTTCTTTGTCGACACGATGGTGCACACGCAATTTGCCGGAGCAGCCGTGTACAGCTTCGCTGTAAAAAGCTTTCAGGTAAAGTACAGGCGCACAAGCACAAGAATACATACAGACATAAAAATAGACGGGCACACGCACAGCAAGGCGTTCGCTTCACCTGCAAAGAGCACCTTGTACGGTGAGCTACATTTTTCGTAGCCGAGTCCGAATAGCTATTGCCTTACGGCATGGATGCGGTCACCGGAGGCCGTGCTCGCAGGACGCTAGAATGAAGCTACCTCTTTGTAGAGCAGAGATGGCACGCCTTGAGTGCATGGCTATGTTGAGTGCTCTGAAGTCAAGCAATAAATATTTTGAAAGTGGAAATTAATCTTTTAGAACCACTAACGTAACTTAATTGTCCGCTCTTCGCGTTCTGAAAAACTGGATATTGCTCGGCACCACGGCGCTCACTGCCCTTTGCAGTGCCGACACCTTTGGCTGTTTGAAGGGTGGCGCATAGGGGGCATATTAAGAGCAACATACACGGTTTGGTTGTCTGACGTTGAGGACAGGGACATGCGCTGTCTTGTCCTTCATTCAAAAAAAAAAAAATTCCCGCTTAAAAGCCTTGATAGGCATTTCTGTATTTCTGGTGTTTCAGACAATTTTGTCTGTTCGCAGAAACAGGATCAACCGGTCCTGTTTCGCATAGTACGAACTGTATATCTAGAGCGCGTTATTCTGGCTAGTAATATGCAGAAGTATTTTTAGTCATCTGATCAGCGTCAAGAATACATAAGCCCACATTTGTTCCACCCTCCGACACGGAGGGAGAAGTAAGCCAACGAATGTTGGGAAACTACATTTGGCAAATAGTTGAGTCAAGGTTGCTGTTCTAGACACCTTAGGGTGCCATTCCTATCCCAAACGGGCGACAACACCAGTACGGGCGGCTGGTTGACGCGGTACCTGAAATACGTCTACACCCCCTCCAGACGCACCAAAAACAATGTTCCCAAGAAAGGGTGGCGCTTTTAACGTCTTGTGCGGCCGCTCGACGAGAAAATGACTCAAAGAGAATGTCCATATGGAAAAACAACCTGCAAATGCTAGGGCGTCCAAAAATCTCGTACAACAGGATAAAACAAACTTTTTTAAAGGCGAAAGCCTTCGATGTCGCACCAAACCCGAAAAGTGATTGTCGTCGTTGTCGTCGGCGTCAACATGAATAAAAAAAATATGGACGACTCTGTGAATCAATAAATAACACATTTCGTTCAAGCGCGCTACAATTGCATTAACTCCCCACCATGCCGGAGGGAGAACAAGTATACACCTGATGCGGGCCGCCTGACAGGTGAACGCGACGGCACGTGAGTAGAACAGGCACACGCGTGGGAGAGTTGTTTCTAACTGTGGGAAAGCTGCCGCGTTAATTGCGGCCAGTCTGGCTGTCGGAATAATCCGCGTCCGAAGTGATGCGGAGTAATCCGCGTCTGACGCGGAGCAATCCGTGTCAGAAGAGACGCGAGCACGATGTAGCGTTACATGAGTCTTTGATAGTCGCTAGGCTTTCTCCTTCAAATCCGTAAGTCGGCTTACGTTGCCGAGGTATTTTTCGCCTTCTTCGTGGAATTGCTCGAGATTAAAATTTAGTGCAGGTAACAGCTAATCTAGCTAGTGCTGCGTGCGCGGAGAGTTTTACTTTCCCCTTTCGGTTAGAAAAAAGTCTGCCATCGCCTCGTTATATATCAAGCAGGGCCTTCGTGCGTAAAAGCGGGATCGGCACGTAAGATTCCATGGCGCTTATGTGTCGAATTGAGTTGTCTTCAACTCTATGAGCTAACGTCTTGCTAAGTACCTGATCTGGCGGTGGAAACCAACAGCAAATGTATCGTATTTCTTTGCAACCCGGATCGTCCGTATTTAAGGACGCAATAAGTTGTGCAACTGGTTGCAAAACACACATCCCCTCTACAGATCTCCGCGGCGTTTCGCTACTCTGAAGGCGAAGCATAAAAATCCTTGCAGGTTTTAGGTACAGTCACCTCAAAATGGAAGATCAAGTCCCGAAATACTAAGAAATCGTGTTACCGTTGTCGACTTCATTTTAACAAATGCCTTTTTTTTCTGGATTTCCATTTCATAACACTTTTCTTTATTTACCGTCTTCGAAATTTTTTCTGTTTGTTTTTACAAGAGTCGCGTACCACTACGGAAGCTGGAACTTCCTGTTTTGCGAGCGATCTTGGCCCCAATTACCTTGTGATTCCAACTACACTGGGCAGGCAAGGGCCGATATCTCCGCGTTCAGGACTCTTTGAATCTTGCCGACGCACCTCCTGGGCAACTTCTCATACCCAGAACGTGTGCACTGTGCGACGGTTTGACAGGGTACGAAAAATAGCGATTACTCTGTCTACTCACCACTGCACAACCGCAGTAGTCAACTTCGCCCGGGGCGCCCACGGTGAAGGAAGGGCCACTGCGCACAAACTCCTGGGCAATTCCAGACGCACCGGCACTCACCGAAAGCGCACTACGCGCACATGAAATATGCAGGCTGTTTTCCGTCTCGGACGCGGGACGGCGGCCCAGAGAGGCTGGTTACTCCTCAGACCCTTTCGCACGGCTTACAGGGCAGCTGCATGTCCTTGAAAACTGCCCGCGACGGCGCTCTCGAAACAATGCGACGCCTTTTGTTCCTGTTGTTGCCTAGATGTGCTGTCATAGTTCGATGCTGTGACGCGCATTGGCATCTACTGCTGCCGCCACTACTTACAGCGCGTCCATAACGGTGCCTGCTCTGTTCCAGAGAGCTGAAAAAGTACTGTTAATTGACGAGGGAGGCACGTCAGCGCAGAAGCAACTCCACAACAGTCAAGTAGCGATCGTATTGTTTGTATGTATTTAGTGAACGTCTCTGTAACCATTCTCCGACAAGGCCGAGCTGCGGCTCCGAACTCCGGACAATGCCGGGCTATGGAAAGAGCAAGATTCCGTCATTCTTCGATGATGCTATACAGGACGGCGTGCAGACGGAGGAGACGATATTGAGCGGCTCTGATCTGTGCTAGTTGGTACACTCTTGGCGAAAATCAGCTCGAACTTGCAACAAAACTAAGAACGAGAAAACACAGGGTACCCCTCTGACATTCACCACATTGCTGTGTTCGACAAGAACAACAAACTCGGGCGTGAGATGACGAAGCCTTCGCGATCGAAGCATTGTCATGCATCAGCGTTCCGTCCGTCGCTTTATCAGACTGTTTGAAAAACAGTCTCTGCGCAGAACAATGTTATAATCCTTATCAGTAACATTCCGCATCTCGGAGATTGTTTATTTGTATGTCTGCGTTCTCTTTTCGTAAATATGCAGTTGTAGGTCAGCGGCGTGCCCTGTGTTTTCTTGTCCTTTGTTTTGTTTCAAGTTCGAGCTGCTTTTCACCAAAATACTGAACATCCGCAATCTCGCCTGAGAGCTGGCAGTGGCGCTTACCCCTTTTCTTAACGCTAACGCCTTATTCCGCGGCATGTGCGGTATACTATTTAGAGCACAGAGGTACTTTGCTCGACATTCGTTTCGGCGGTCGCCTTTCACACACCGCAGCACTAACATCTCCCCGTCTTGTGCAGGTCGGTAACAGTGCAACCGCCCTATGAGTCCCTGAAGTGACGAAAATCTTCCATAGGCGCGAAAGCAACGCGAGCCTCAGTTCACAAATCACGATAACTAAACAGCAGGTCAATCGAAATCTCCGGATATTGTCAGTAGGATGTTGTTCAGTTCAAAATGTGAGCCTGTAACCCCGTTGAAAGCCGAAATAACCTTGTTATGAAATCACGCAAATTACGGCCCACAAGGGCCGTCTTGCTTTCCGCATCGATTTGCTGGTGTGCACTGGGGAAGAATTGTTACTGCTGGTGTGCGCGGACTTAGGACCGCGGCTGTTTATAAACCTGTGCATGGTTACGGGGTGAAAAAAAAAATGGCCGTGTGTCTAAGTTTCGCCCACGTTAAACCTTCCCCTGTGGATGGAATCGCCACTTAGCCCTCCAGTAAGCCCAGATTCATAGCACAAGCGTAGCTTCGGTGTTTTAAAAGCCCCAATTTTACTTTTTGTGTGTAAAGACTACCACCCAGAACTACTGATTCATACATACACGTAAACGTAATCATTAAGCACATAAACACTACATGAGTTCACATCAGGTCATGCACATGCGTACAAATATATGCACACATTCGCGCATTTCAGTAAGACCCATGTAGTTCCACTGCGGAGACACTTTGGAGGACACGTGGTGTCCGGTCATATTAAAGCGATGAGCGCAACAAGCGTGTACAAGACAAGAAAGTCCGGCAAGTTCTGACGTTATTGCTTGGTTATAGATTCCACTCCTGATTTGCCGCGAAGTGCGCTTACCATTGCTCGACCGTACGTTTGGTAGTCTGGAGTTATTTTGTTGCGCGAACTGCCTGTTATTGAGGTTAGCCAAATGATGTCCACCGATTATACAAGAGATTTTTATTGCTAAACAGGTGTCATACCAAAACGCTTATAGAGTATGTTATGAGCTCATTTAGTGGGAAAATACAGCATGTAAGAGAGAGGTGTGATATCAGCCTTGTATGGACTGCGGGTAATAATGTGAAGGCTGTGGGAACAAGTATTCCGTGCTGTTTTTTGCATGAGTACCGTAAGTGAGGCTCATATCGGTGTACTAGTACGCCGATTGAATTTCAACAGGCTGTCAAGCTGATCACCAAGGAATGTGCCATGACTCCAGGGAACAGAGGGTGCATGTATATGTGTTATAATTAGACTTTACTGATGTTGTTTACGGGAACTGAAGAAGGCATACTTTCTTTTCTTGGGATTGATTACTTAATTGTTTTTTCAACAATTGAATCTACCAGAGAGATCCTGGGTGGTTACAATATCTATATGTAATGAGATATGTGAAGAGTAGTATCTCTAACATAAGACATTCTGTCGAAGAAGGAGTTCACACAGCAAGAAAGAAGAACATTGCAACAGAGCTGTTTCTATGAGGGGTGTTGTAACGGCAGAATATCGGAAAGGGATTAGACAAGCGCACTGTGGACTGGTAGAAGAGGAAGGATGTTGAGGATGTGGTGACTGTGTCGGCCGCTTCCCGATCTTCCGCTCCATCAGCCTGCCTGCATCGAGGATGCCACCAAAAGCAGCAAAGGAGTGCTATTGCCGATAACTCGATTGTGCCTCCTATGTCAGCCAGGCTCGTTCCTGTGAAGTCTAGCTATATGAGCACGGGCAGCTCCAGTGTGGAGTTAGTTCAGCCCGAACCGAACAAAACGATGGAAAAAAAATGTTTTCGTGCATCAGGATTCAATTCATGAAAAGGACGGTTATGCTTATGTGTGGACAGTGAAAGGAATTTCGGAACACATACCTCTCCCTTGTGGCCTGACGCTCGACATCTATACTGAGCCATTTAAACACCTCTTTTCGATGCCGTTTCCCCCTCTGATCGTGCGACTAATATGGAACCGGGCTACACCTCTGATTTCATAGAAATGATCCGCAAATCGCTGCCTTCTGAGACTCTGGTGGCATTGCAAAAGTTGCTAGCTTCAGCGTTGGACTTTGCGCAGGGTGAATACCCTCCTCCGCCTCGGGACTCTCGAACACACCATCAAAGTCACACCCGAGATGCAATACCCATCCGCCAGAAGCCTTACTGCGTATGTCCTGCTGAGCGCAACTCTTTAAGTGAGCAAACAGATCAAATGCTCCAGAAAGGTGTAATTCAGGAATCCACCAGCTCAAGGGCTGCCCCTGTAATGCTTGTCAGAAAGAAGGACAACACATGGAGATTTTGCACTGACTACCGTAGACTTAACAATGTGACGAAGAAGGATGTCTAACCACTTCCGCGAATTGATTACACCTTTGATTGTCTGCATTCAGCCTCCTATTTTTCCTCAGTAGAACTTCGATCGGGCTACTGGCAGATTCCTATGCACCCGGAGGAAAAATAGAAGTCAGATTTCGTCATGTTTTTGTATAGTCGCTGTATACGCCTTCTTGACCTATATATATATACAGAAAGAAAGGCCGGCAGTCTACAACGCCAAAGAAGGCCTAGGGGAATGATTAGACTATTTTTTACCGTTAGTGACGTTACATTATTTTTCTTATTAATTACGTGAGAAAGAAAGAAAGAAACCAGCGCCCAGAGTGGGGACCGAACCCACCTTTCGATTAGATCTCGAATGCATTACCAATTCGGCTATCTGGGCGACTGTGTCCTCCTTCACTTTCTGGGTATCTATTTTACTACAACTGTATCTGACGCTTGAGGGTGGTATCCAGCGCCACTCAAACTACACGTGGAGAAGGGTACTTTCTTTTCAACCCCCCGGGCGTGACGCGAACGTCTACAGCCTGTCATAAGCGGGTAAAAGGCGGGAAGCCCTCTTATGACAGGCTGTAGACGTTCGCGTCACGCCCCGGGGGCTGAAAAGAAGGTCCCCTTCTCCCCGTTAGTCAGAGTGGCACTGGCTACCACCCTCAAGCGTCAGATACAGTTGTAAATATAAATACCCCAAAACTGAAGGAGGCACAGTCGCCCAGATAGCGAATGGTAAGGCATTCGAGATCTAATCGAAGCCGTGGGTTCGGTCCCACTCTGGGCGCATGTTTTTCTTTCTTGCTTTCTCCACGTAATTATAGAAAATAATGTAACGTCACTAACGATAAAAATAGTCTAATCATTCCCCTATACCTTCTTTGGCGTTGTAGACTGCCGCCTTTCTTTCTGTATTTCCTCAACGAGCCCCTCATTCCCCTATTTCTATATATATATATATATATATATATATATATATATATATAATATCTATATATATATATAGGGTTTGGAAATGATGGGCTCGTTAGGAAATGCAGAAAGATAGGTCAGCAGTCTACAACGCAAAGGAGGCATAGGGTGTGGTTAGGCTTTTTTCTTTATCACTACGGTTAATTAAGTAAACATTTTTTAAAGCAAAGCTTTTTTAACCTCTACCCCCCAAGGGTTCTTTCGCGACCGTTGGTGTCACCGAAAACTCCAGCTAACAAATAAAAGAATTTACTGGCAACGCCGGGATCGAACCTGGAACTAATAGACTAACAAACCGAGAGCCCGTTGTCCTTACCGATTTAGCTACGAGCCACACTAAGACTGGGAAGACAGGTGGTGTATAACGAAGCACATCTACGGGTTTACTCCCTGCGTTCTCGCTGATGCCACGTGAAAGCGTCACGCGTCCAGTCACGCCCATCTAGCGGCCCTGTGCGCACCTTACTCATGTGCTAAGAGTTACAAAAATTAAAGGAAGCTCACACCATGCATGACATCTCACTCTACTAGAGACAATCCTGCTAAAGCCTGTGGCATCCAGTGTTCACGTAAACATCACAGCTCCTTGTCCTCCGCCCTCACGCCAAACAAGGAATACACTCAAATAATCCTTGATGCCAGGCCATCACTCCAAGCCCCAGCATCAAGATCCTACTGGGCCTCATCTCGAGGCTAACATCAGGAGTGACGTCCCTCCTATCCTTGCAGCGCCTCAAAAACAGCATTAATCAAATCATACACATGATCAGGCGAGTTGCCACCAAAAGCGAGGCCTAAAGGAATCCGGTACCTTTCGATGAATTGAAGCTTTTGTCCTCTCGAGAGTTACTTACGTCAACCCCTTGTCTTCTTCTAAGAAGGAAGACATAGAGACGCTTTATATAATGATTAGAAAGGCAGTCGAGCAGGCCATTGGTCTTCTTATGAGTGCGTCCACACAGAGGCTGCTTAGCACGGGGCTCCACAACACCGTGGAAGAGCTGATATAAGGCCATCTTTCTAACCATAAGGTCCGACTCAGAACTGCGATGGGTAACCGCATGCTTCACCGATTGGCTGGGCAGCCCAGAATGTCACTCCGCTTGACGTACTCCCAGACTCTTGGCAGTAAAACTAAAGATGCTCCCTTTGCTTAGAAATATGAACCCCTCACATGACGATGGTCACCGAAAAGCACGGGCTCAAGCGCTAAACACCACCCTCGGTGGGAATCATGCAGTTATCTACACAGACGCCTCCAAACATCGAGGGCAGCGATACGCCATTATCGTGGCTACCTCAGAACCAACCTCCTTGCGTTGTACCTCTCTTAGGACCCAAGAAATGACGCCAGCAGAAGAGGCAGCCATCACCCTTGCTCTCGCTCAACCAGGGGTTCGGAGGGTAGTCATTGATTCCCAGCAAACCTATCGAATTACCAGTAGGGTTGGTTGTCCTGACCTGCACTGCGCATGCTAAAAAACCACTCCCCAAACGGTTTCATTTCAGCTCATCTGGACACCCCCTCACACTTCAATGGAGGACAACAAATACGCCCACCCAACAAGCCTGCGCTTTTACCTCCCATGCTATGGAGCTGCACGAGGACAGTCACCCGCTTGTCACGTTCAGGGAGATAACCCAGCATTATCGCATTCTGAGACAGACCGTACCTTCGCCTTACCCTGACCTTTCCAGAGAACAACAAACTTACCCTACGGCTTATACAATCCGGGTCCTTCCCACAGCCACGCGTCTTCACTTCACGCATCCGAATCGCTACGACGCTGAATGTTAATTTTGCTCAGAAGTAGAACACTCCGCCCCGTAATCGGGGTGTGCGGCTTTAGCCCTGAGCACCCTCCTCTCTTTCCGTCAACTACCCAACCAGAGCAATGGGAGATGCTGCTCTCCAGGCCCTCTTTACCTACCCAGCTTCAGTGGGTGGACAGAACACAGGCCGCGCGGACTGCATATGGGCCCCACGGAAGAAGGAATCACTCCCAGGGCTGCACTCTGGGCCGTTCAGAAATCTGAACAGAAGCATTTCTTCCCCCTCCTCCTTTCTGCCGCAAATCTCGTCGCCTCCGTCCGCGGCGCAGAGACGGAGAAGACAGATCGTCTAACACCGGTTTGGAGCTTACTTTAATTTTATAAAAAAGTTTCCACTCTGTGCTGCACCAATACAACTCAACCAACACCGTTCATGCTTCATGCTTTGATTTAACCTTAACAAGAATGTCTCTTTGAAGTAATAAATGGTGTGGTTAAGTGCATTTCACTTCTCTCTGGTTTTGCTATTTGTAGAGCGATGTGAGTGAATTTAAGTGACGTCGCATGGGTAATCGTTATGGGTGCCGTTTACAGCTTTGCTTTCCAACACACTTCACGGGGTGGATTGGCGCGATTTTTTTTAATTATACAGAAGAAAGAAAGAAAGAAAAACACGCGCCCAGAGTGGGGACCGAACCCACGCCTTTCGATTACATGTCGAATGCCTTACAATTCGGCTATCTGGGCGACTGTGTTCTTCACTTTCTCGGCTATTTATATTTACTAGAAGTGTATCTGACGCTTTGAGGGTGGTAGCCAGCGCCACTCTGACTACACGGGGAGAAGGGGACCTTCTTTCTAACCCCAGGGGCGTGACTCAAACGTCTACAGCCTGTCATGAGCGGGTTACTGGCGGGAAGCCCTCTTATGCTACCTAGGCATCAAGGCTGCCAGAACCGAGACCCTCGCTAGGCTTTCGCAGAATAATATAGTAAGGAAATGAGGGGCTCGTTGAGGAAGTACAGAAAGATAGGTCAGCAGTCTACAACGCCAAAGGAGGCATAGGGGTGTGGTTAGGCTCTTTTTCTTTATCACTACGGTTAATTAAGTAAACATTTTTTTTAATTATACAGAAGAAAGAAAGAAGAAACACGCGCCCAGAGTGGGGACCGAACCCACGCCTTTCGATTACTTGTGAATGCCTTACCAATTCGGATATCTGGGCGAATGTGTTCTCCTTCTTCACTTTCTCGGCTATTTATATTTACTAGAGTGTATCTGACGCTTGAGGGTGGTAGCCAGCGCCACTCTGACTACACGGGGAGAAGGGGACCTTCTTTTAACCCCAGGGGCGTGACTCTCGAACGTCTCAGCCTGGTCATGAGCGGGTTACTGGCTGGAAGCCCTCTTATGCTACCTAGGCATCAAGGCTGCCAGAACCGAGACCCTCGCTAGGCTTTCGCAGAATAATACAGTAAGGAAATGAGGGGCTCGTTGAGGAAATACACAAAGATAGGTCAGCAGTCTACAACGCCAAAGGAGGCATAGGGGTGTGGTTAGGCTCTTTTTTCTTTAATCACTACGTTTAATTAAGTAAACGTTTTTTTTAATTATACAGAAGAAGAAAGAAAGAAAAACACGCGCCCCGAGTTGGGACCGAACCCACGCCTTTCGATTACATGTCGAATGCCTTACCAATTCGGCTATCTGGGCGACTGTGTTCTCCTTTACTTTCTCGGCTATTTATATTTACTAGAAGTGTATCTGACGCTTGAGGGTGGTAGGCCGCGCCACTCTGACTACACGGGGAAAGGGACCTTCTTTAACCCCAGAGGCGTGACTCGAACGTCTACAAGCCTGTCATGAGCGGGTTACTGGCTGGAAGCCCTCTTATGCTACCTAGGCATCAGCTGCCAGAACCGAGACCCTGCTAGGCTTCCAGAATAATATAGTAAGGAAATGAGGGGCTCGTTGAGGAATACAGAGATAGGTCATCTACGCTAGGCATATTACGCAGAATCGGAGGCATAGGTGTGGGCTTTAGGCAGTTCTCTACAAAGTTTGAATAGGGGTGTGCGTCGTCTTTTCTTTATCTAAGGTATTAAGTAAACGTTTTTTTTAATTATACAGAAGAAAGAAAGAAAGAAAACACGCGCCCAGAGTGGGGACCAACCCACGCCTTTCGATTACATGTCGAATGCCTTACCAATTCGGCTATCTGGGCGACTGTGTTCTCCTTTACTTTCTCGGCTATTTATATTTACTAGAAGTGTATCTGACGTTTGAGTGTGGTAGGCAGCGCCACTCTGACTACACGGAGAAGGGGACCTTCTTTTTAACCCCAGGGGCGTGACTCGAACGTCTACAGCCTGTCATGAGCGGGTACTGGCTGGAAGCCCTCTTATGCTACCTAGGCATCAAGGCTGCCAGAACCGAGACCCTCGCTAGGCTTTCGCAGAATAATATAGTAAGGAAATGAGGGGCTCGTTGAGGAAATACAGAAAGATAGGTCAGCAGTCTACAACGCCAAAGGAGGCATAGGGGTGTGGTTAGGCTCTTTTCTTTATCACTGTGCGGTTAATTAAGTAAACGTTTTTTAATTATACAGAAGAAAGAAAGAAAGAAAAAACACGCGCCCAAGTGGGGACCTAACCCACGCCTTTCGATTACATGTCGAATGCCTTACCAATTCGGCTATCTGGGCGACTGTGTTCTCCTTTACTTTCTCGGGCTATTTATATTTACTAGAAGTGTATCTGACGCTTGAGGGTGTAGCCAGCGCCACTCTGACTACACGGGGAGAAGGGACCTTCTTTTTTAACCCCATAACCCCAGGGTGTGACTCGAACGCCTACAGCCTGTCATGAGCGGGTAACTGGCTGGAAGCCCTCTTATGCTACCTAGGCATCAAGGCTGCCAGAACCGAGACCCTCGCTAGGCTTTCGCAGAATATATCGTAAGGAAATGAGGGGCTCGTTGAGGAAATACAGAAAGATAGGTCAGCAGTCTACAACGCCAAAGGAGGCATAGGGGTGTGGTTAGGCTCTTTTTTTATCACTACGGTTAATTAAGTAAACGTTTTTTTTAATTATACAGAAGAAAGAAGAAAGAAAACACGCGCCCAGAGTGGGGACCGAACCCACGCGTGTTTTTCTTCTTTCTTTCTTCTGTATAATAAAAAAAATGTTTACTTAATTAGCCGTAGTGATAAAGAAAAGAGCCTAACCACCCCCTATGCCTCCTTTGGCGTTGTAGACTGCTGACCTATCTTTCTGTATTTCCTCAACGAGCCCCTCATTTTCTTACTATATTATTCTGCGAAAGCCTAGCGAGGGTCTCGGTTCTGGCAGCCTTGATGCCTAGGTAGCATAAGAGGGCTTCCAGCCAGTAACCCGCTCATGACAGGCTGTAGACGTTCGAGTCACGCCCCCTGGGGTTAAAAAAGAAGGTCCCCTTCTCCCCGTGTAGTCAGAGTGGCGCTGGCTACCACCCTCAAGCGTCAGATACACTTCTAGTAAATATAAATAGCCGAGAAAGTGAAGCAGAACACAGTCGCCCAGATAGCCGAATTGGTAATGCATTCGACATGTAATCGAAAGGCGTGGGTTCGGTTCCCCACTCTGGGCGCGTGTTTTTCTTTCTTCTTTCTTCTGTATAATTAAAAAAAATGTTTACTTAATTAACCGTAGTGATAAAGAAAAGAGCCTAACCACACCCCTATGCCTCCTTTGGCGTTGTAGACTGCTGACCTATCTTTCTGTATACATATATATATATATATATGTATATATTATATATGACAGAAATAAGGGTTGGCAGTCAAGAAAACCTCGGAAAGCAAAGGGGAGGATGTGGTAGGTCATTGACACAGATAAAGAATTTTGAAAGAAAAAGTGGACAAAAAATGCCCGCCAGGTGGGATCCGAACCCACGACCTCCAGAATACCGGTCTGGTGCGATCGGTCGGGCTGATCGCACCAGACCGGTATTCTGGAGGTCGTGGGTTCGGATCCCACCTGGGGGGCATTTTTTCTCACTTCTTTCCAAATTCTTGACCTGTTTCAATGACCTACCACATCCCCCCCCCCCCTTTGCTTTCCGAGGTTTTCTTGACAGCCAACCCCCTTATTTCTGTCTTATTTCAGCGAGCCCCTCATTTCTTATTCTGATTCGCTATATATATATATATATATATATATATATATATTGGATGTTTTTATAACCTTTAATTCAGATAAGAAGCTACGGTTTACTATGAACGAAGTGTCATTGCTTGATTATCAGGTTTTACGTGCCGTCGCTACACAGGCGATGACGCGCGCTGTTGTGGAGGGCTCCAGATTAATTTTGACAACTCGGGGATCTTTAACGTGCGCCGAAATCTCGAACACACGGGCCTTTCTGCTTTTAGCCTTCATCAGAAAAGCGGCCACCACTGCCGGGAATCGAGCCCGCGACCTTGGGCTCAGCAGCATCGAAGGGTCATTGTGTTTTGTAATGTGGACCCTCAACTAGCCTTTAACTACAGGGTCCAACACTGTTCTCGCATATATTGCTCTGCAAAAATGTCAATCAATCAATCAATCAATCAATCAATCAATCAATCAATCAATCAATCAATCAATCAATGTATTGGGCGACATTCGAGAGGTTCATGGACACTGTGATACGGGGCCTGGAGTGGGAAATCTGCATGTGTTATTTCGACTATAATCATTTCGGCTGGACTTTCCACGAGCACAACCAGCGGCCTAAAGTTGTTATCCAGCGCATCGCACAGGCTAGCTTGGTCCTGAACTCGAAGTGCCGTTTCGAATAGCGCCAGGCCCTTGTGCTCGGCTTCCTTGATGACCGCAATGGAAGCAGGCCCGATCCACAAAAAGTTGCGGCGGTTTGTGATATTCAAAAACCCCGAACCCTGAAGGACCTGCGAAGTTTTCGGGGACTCGTGCTCCTTCTTTCATTGAATAATGTAAGGTTTAACACGCCGACGAAACAATGCCATGAGGCGTGCCGTAGTGGAGGGCTACGGAATTATTTTGAGCAACGGGGGATCTTTAACGTGCGCCGATATATCGTACACACGGGCGCTTTTGCTTTTCAGTTACGACAGAAAAGCGACCGCCGTTGCCGGGAAGCGACCCCGCGTCCTCGTGCTCAGCGGCACAACGCCCTAGCCACTGAGCAACCGCGGCGGGTTGCTCCTCTTTTCCTAGATTCATCAAAGACTTCGCCAAGATCGCCTGTCCTCTCACAGCTGTCCTTCGTAAAGACTCGCCCTTTGTGTGGTTTTCATAGTGCAACTCGCCTTTCACTGAGTTGCAATATTTGATGACATTTCGTGCCGTTTTGCGCCATTTCGACCTAAGCGGGGAAGGAGCAGTCAACAAAATAACGGTCATCGACTAGTGTTGGCGAATCGAATGGCGCGGCGTATGCACGACGAGCATTTCTCTGCCCGCTTGATTACTTCTGCAACGCTCGAATTAGGACCTGAACACTGGTTATTAAAGTAGAAGATTCTATCCTAGTGAAGAAAGGGCGGTAGAACTTTCCCTAGCAAGTAAGATAACCTGCGGGGCATACAAACGAAAGGGAAGGTACACGCGCTTTGCTTCGAATACAGATAGCCTAGCTGGGCGCGGGCAGACGCTGAAAACAAAACACAAAAGTAAACAAAAGAGAAGGCACGCGTACCGGCAATTTGCATATATATATATATGCCTTGTGCAGAATCGAAATAAATGGGGCGAAGGATTTCAAAAATGCAGTCCTTATTGCCAGAGCTATTCGGCTACTTGCAGATGCTTTATAGCGCCGAATGATGTGATTGTCATTTTAGATGCGACGCATCTTTTTGACTCGCGTTGTCCCTCCATCCATCCGTAGTCCGCACACCTCTCCCCCATTCTCCTCGCCACGCCAGCTGCGCGGTAACGCCGCTCTCACCGCAGCGCCATCTTGCGTTAGCGCTCGCTCCCCTCGCCATGCCAGCTGTGCGTCAGCGCGCGTTAGCACTCGGGTAACACATGCGCATGCGCTACTCTCTCTCATTCCCCTCACCGTTAACGCGCCGTACATATAAACGCGATAACTGCGCCGCTCCGCTCAGTCGCTCCACCGCCGCCGCTCCGATGACATCCGATGACCACCGATGATTTGAATGGAGACTAACAGGTCTGCTACCGCGATGGTCGGCGCAACCGTAACAAGCACCGCCCACATGCGTCGCATCACTCCATGGTTTCCCCCCGTGGAAAGATGTGGTCAATTTTTGTATAATACAGGAATAAAGAAATAAAAGTCGATAAAAAATCCGCCGTTATCGGTTATAGGAAGCGGGAATCGAACCCACGACATCAGCGTAACGCGTGCAGTGCGCAACCAACTGCGCTATCCCGGCGGCGGTTTCTTACCGACCTCAGCGGGGGGGCTTATATTTAGGGAGGTTCAAATACCTCCATAATATATTATATATATATATATAAATAGATATATATATATATATATATAGTATTATATCTATATATAGTATATATATATATGTAATAAGCAGAAAGGTTGGCAGTCAAGAAAACCTCGGAAAGCAAAAGGGAGTATGCGGTAGGTTATAGGATCAGATGAATTTTTTGAGTCAGAAAGTGGTGAAAAAATGCCCGCCGCGTGGGATCCGAACCCAAGACGTACAGAATACCGGTCTGGTGCGATAACCACTACGCTAACGGCGGGGCTGTTTCCCCGCCACTTTCTTGGTATTTATGTCATGGTATCTTTTTATTTTCTGCACTTCGGGGTGGTAGCCAGCGCCACTCGGACTACTTGGGGGTGAAGGGACCGTCTTTTTAACCCCCGGGCCGTGACTCGAGTGTCTACGACATGTCGAGAGTGGTCGACCAGCGTTGAACCCTCTTAAGCTACCTTTGGCACCAAGACTGCCAGAACAGAAGCCCTCGCTACTCGGCGGGCATTTTTTCACCACTTTCTTTCTGACTCAAAAAATTCTTCATCTGTGCCTATGACCTACCGCATACTCCCCTTTGCTTTCCGAGGTTTTCTTCACTGCCAACCCTTATTCTGTATATATATATATATATATATATATATATATATATATTATATATATATATATATATATATATATACAGGGTGTCCCAGCTATCATGCACCAAGATTTAAAAAAGAGTAAAGGCGTAACTCGAAGGAAACCAGGCGCACAATATTTGCAGTACTGTGAAGAAGTGGACAGTATTTTTTTCTTAATGAGACCTAATTAATTAATTGTAATTAGTTATCTAACTCGAGAAATACTGTCCTAATCACTAAAGTGTCAATGAGGCACTTGTAGGTAACCACGAGGCGCATCTAACTGCGGTATTTTCAGTTATGAGCTTATTGCGTACACATTTATTCTGACTGATAAAGAAAACCCGCGAAATATGAAAAATACCACGTGACGGCGCCTCCGCGCGCACCGTAAAGCAACGCCCTCAAACAGGCTGCCCTGAGTTAGCCAGAATGAAATAGACAAAAGAAAGAAAGAAGAAATCGCGACCGAGTTTGTTCCTTATCTGCACACGCGTCCCGCGAATCTTGCTGCTGCTGCTCCTTCCATGCATGCTATTATCAAGGTGATGCGCTGTCTCTTTGGGCGCGTAACACGCGAAGCAGTTGCTTTCAATCAGCTTTGTTTGGGGACGCTGCTTTACAATGCGCGCGTAAGCGTCGTCACGTGGTTTTTTTCATATTTCGCGGGTTTCCTTTATCAGTCAAATAAAGGAGTACGCAATTAGTTCGTCGCTGAAAATACCGCAGTTAGATGCCCCTCGTGGTTACCTACAAGTGCCTCATTGACACTTTAGTGATTACGACAGTATTGCTCGAGTTAGATAACGAATTACAATTTAATTAATTAGGTCTCATTAAGGAAAAAAATACTCTCCGCTTTTCACAGTACGGGAAAAACATTATGCACTAGGTTTTCTTCGCGTTACGCAATTTCCCTTTTTTAAATCTTGGTTCATGATAGCTGGGACACCCTGTATATATATATATATATATATATATATATATATATTATATATATATTATATATAGCGAATCAGGATGGCAAATGAGGGTTTCGTTGAAAATAACACAGAAATAAGTGTTGGCACTCAAGAAAACCTGGGAAAGCAAATTGGAGGATGTCGTAGGTCATTGAAACAGATAAAGAATGTTGAGAGGAAGAAAGTGGAGAAAAATTCCCGCCGATGGAAGGCGCTGGCCACCACCCCGTAGTAAAAAGAAACAAAAATACCTTAACATAAATACCCCAGAAAGTGAAGAGGAAAATCGCCCCGCTGGTAGCGTAGTGGTTATCGCACCACACCGGTATTGTGGAGGTCGTGGGTTCGGATCCCACATGGCGGGCATTTTTTCAACACTTTCTTTCTTTCAACATTTTTTATCTCTTTCAATGACCTACGACATCCTCCCCTTCTTTTCCGAGGTTTTCTTGACGGCCAATCTTATTTGTGTGTCATTTTCAACGAGCCCCTCATTTCCCATTATGATTCGCTACATGCGTAGCGAGGGCCTCTGTTCTGGCAGTCTTTGTGCCATAGGAAGCTTAAGAGGGTTCAACGCTGGTCGACCACTCTTGACATGTCGTAGACACTCGAGTCACGGCCCGGGGGTTAAAAAGAAGGTCCCCTTCACCCCGAGTAGTCCGAGTGGCGCTGGCTACCACCCTCTAGTACAGGAAACAAAAATAGCTTAACATAAATACCCGAGAAAGTGGAGGGGAAAATCGCCCCGCCGGTAGCGTAGTGGTTATCGCACCAGACCGGTATTCTAGAGGTCGTGGGTTCGGATCCCACCTGGCGGGCATTTTTTCTCCACTTTCTTTCTTTCTTTCAACATTCTTTATCTGTTTCAATGACCTACGACATCCTCCCATTTGCTTTCCGAGGGTTTCTTGACTGCCCACTCTTATTTCTGTGTTATATATATATATTGTAGCGATGGTAATGAACATATGCAATAGACGCAACATGCCATCAAGACATGGGGTATGTGCCTCACCAGCATAGCCCATATAGGATTATTCCCAATCCACACAAGGGGATATGCGCCAAAGAGGTGTCAGGGAAGGCGATGAACCCCAGGAAGTGCATGCGCCGGAAACGTGCTTGCTGGTTGCAACGCTCAGAACTGCGTTATCCGTCGGCTTCGCTCCTGCAATTAAACAACCTCAACCTGCTGCCGGCGTGTCGGCTGTCTTCTTGACAAGTGGTGGAGGTCAGGAGTTTCGATCCCGCCCTGGAGGTTCGTTCCCGGACGCTACCACCCCCAATGTCCAGAGAGACCAGTCAGCCTGTGATCTGCCGCGGCTCCATGCGCGAGCGGGACCCGGCCAGTTCAGCGGTATAGATGGCAGCGACGCGAGGACTGGCTTGCTTTCTTCGAACGCGTGAGTGCGTATAATAAGTGGGACGACAATGCCAAGCTTAGCAACGTCGCCTTCTCTCTAACCCAAGTCGCGGAAACATGGTACAAAAATAATGAACCCGATCTGCGGCCTTGGTGTAATTTCTGTATTGAATTTATTAGAATTTTCGGCCGCCCTGCTGTACGAAAACTTCGCGCCGAACAGTGCTTACGTGCCCGCGGACAGAAGGCTGGCGAGACGTCCACCAGCTATATCGGAGACGTCATTGACGTATGCAAACGCGTCGACCCCTACATGACGGAAGCTGACAAGGTCCGGAACATCTTAAAAGACGTTGACGACGACGCTTTCCAGATGCTCTTGGCTAGAGACCCCAAAACTGTTGCGGATGTCATCCGCTTGTGTCAGAGTTTTGACGATCTACGCAAGCAGCGAGCTCTGACTCGACAAGCCTGAGCTCGCGGGGAGTCCGTGGCGAGCGTGGCGGCTACGTATGACGAGGATTCAACTCTGTTTTCACGCATCAAAGATTTTATCCGAGAAGAGGTGGCCCGCCAAGTGTCCGTGCTCCCCTGCACCGCAGAGCCGCCTTCTCTACTGGCGCCTACACTCCGGAATATGATACGGGACCAGGTAGCTAATGCATTGCCACCAGCCGAACACACCGCATCAGTCGCTGCCTCTACGCCCCTCTCCCCTCTCACATACATGCCCCTCTCACCTACGCTGGAGCGACAGCCAGGCCGCCACCACCACCTGCTCCATTCTTCCAGTCCGCAGCGCCGCAACCAGCCGTGTCGTTCCAGCCTGTGGTGCGCATTGCGCCGACTCACGTACCATCACGACCACTTCCAACCCCTATCACCAGTCCTTACGATGCGAATGCGTGGCGCACACCGGACAATCGGCCCATCTGTTTCGCGTGTCGGACACCCGGACATGTCGCCCGCTACTGTCGTCGTCGTGTGATGCCGCCCGCCAACATTTTTCAAGCACCTTTTTACGCTAGCCCCCCCACATCCCGTCTTATGTTCCACCGCAAACTCCACAGAATTTGCCCACCGAGTCTTCTGAACAGCCCCGTTCACCAGCCGCCGTTCGTCCTCCCCACGTCGCCCTCAGTTTCTCCCATGCGTCGCCGCCCGACCCGTGACGGGGAGGAAAACTAACAGCCGCAGTTCCTGAGGCAAGACTGCGTCACCGTCGAACAGCACAAGCCCTCAATTTTCACCATATATATATATATATATATAATATATATATATCTAGAAATATATATAAATATATATACATATATATATATATATATATTATTATTATTGTGCACAAAGGAAAAGTGCGCTCTTCGGAGACTATTTACAACGTTTCGACCTGAGACAGGTCTTCATCAGGTCTTCATGATGAAGACTGTCTCAGGTC
>CM023448.1:87786572-87946572 GCA_013339765.2 Haemaphysalis longicornis | reverse complement strand
AACACACGCACGCACTTGACGCACACACACACACGCACACAGACACGGACGCACGCACGCACACACACACATGCATAGAGAGAAATTCGGGTAGCAGTCAAAAAAGCCAAGGAAAGTAAAAGGGACAATGTCGTCGGCCATTTATTATCCTTGAAATAGATATTGTTTTTTTTGAAAGAAATAAAATGGAGAACAACGTGCCTGCTGAACGCACGACCTCCAGAATATGCATCTCGTGTTATGACCCCTACACTACCGGCGGGGCTGTGCTCCCATCCACTTTCTCGGCTATTTATGTTAAGGTAATTATTCATTGTTTCCTGCACTTGGGGGGCGATAACCAGCGCCACTGTGACTACTCGGGTTAAGGGGACCTTTTTTTCCCGCCCCATGACTCCAGCGTCTACGAGATGTCGACACCGGCCGACCAGCGTTGAACTCTTTTAAGCTACCTACGACACCAAGACTGCCCGAACAGAGACTCTCTGTATGCATGTAGCAAATCCGAATAGGAAATGAAGGACTTGTTGAATTAAGGTAAAAATAAGGGTAGGCAGTCAAGAAAGCCAAGGTAAGTACAGGGGAAACGTGCATGGTTATTTGTAATCCTTCAAACAGATCCTTGTAATCATTGAAAAAAAGAAAAAAAAGTGGAGAAAACATGCCCGCCGGGTAAGATCCGAACCCACGACCTCCAGAAAGCGTCGGCAAAGGCGTCGTCTGCTGAAAGTTTGCTTAACAAAGACGTCCCGAGGAGTGAGCGATACGCAGCTTCCCTGTAAAACCCAACGTGGCACGCCTTTATGGACCCCCGTAGGTTTGCAAAACAAGAAGGGCGGACCCAAAGCATCCAGCGATCCCCGAGAGATTGACTATACTCGCCGGCAGCAGAAGCCAAGGAAGTTGCAACCTCTCTACGGTACTTCGTTCCTGCAAGCACGTTCACCGACGAATGTGAAGCCGCCAGGAAACATAATCTCCCAATGCATATCCCTCTGCACCACCCCCAACGTCGCCAAACCTGGTGGTGTCGGACACCTCCACGCGAAGGAGCTTATTCATTCCTTCATTTTTCTGAAAGGCGCAGGCGTGGGTTTCTGCCGAAGTAAGTTGGCTACTTTACGCAGTCTTTGGGGAACGTTTTCTCAACCGGCAAAATGCGCGTGCCGCGGCTGCCGCGGCACTCGCCTGGCTTTGTAATACCTCCCAAAAAAGACCGGACTCAGATCGAAACGTCGAAGGCAAGCTCACATCTACCTTGCGTCTGTATGTATATATAGAAGGGCAGATATGTATATTTGCATCCAAATTCGAACGTCTGCCCTACCTGCACAAGGTGAAATCCCCTCTTTTTTCGATCGCGAAGGAGATCGATGAAGCGGGAGGTATAACCCATTGAGAGGAGCTTTAAAGGGACCGGTTGTTAAAATTTTATTGCGTTTCTTCTGACATGGATTTAATATGTATTTTGAAGCAAAACCATAAAAAAGGGAAGAAATATTGCTATACCCGCCTTCGACATCGCTTCATTAAAAAGAGTGTACACTTGGAGATATTCATAGGCATTGCACAATTATTTTATTAACGGGAAAGCCTTAAGTGTCCCATTCTGCGAAAAAAAGGACTGCTGCCGTTCTCCGGTCAATAAAATGGCCGCCACTGTAAGGAGTAAATGAATAAAAACCACGTGCTTCTAAGGTGGGATTTGAACCCGTGTCTCCACAGCAGCAACCCGTGGTCGAACGACTGTGCTATCTGAGAGTGTTTTTCGTCATTTTAATGCATAGAAAAATGAGCCAAACTCATACCTAACAATAAACGCGTCATGGAAAAGCTAACGGATACCGCACAAGAAGCGCATCGGTCCAACAAGAATCGGCACCGTTTCAAAACTCCGGAAAGCTGACGCACGCATCGAAAAGATGGCTCCGCTACGGTGGATCACTCTGCGCCGCATAAAAGCTCCGCGCCAACGTTGCGTGCTCCAGAACATAGCCCTTGGGTGGCCTATGGCTTCCGTATGCCGGTCAATCGTGCGGCACCTCCACAAGCTATACAATCTCAATAGAACAAAAACGTCGTAGGGCACCCAATTAACATCTTCAAAAGTCAAGAAGCGAAATCTTTTTAAGAGTCCGCTGCAAAACTTCCCAGAACGTTGCGAGCAGCAGAGCAAAAGGTGCTGTAGTTGTTGCTATTTCGGTTGCTGATGTGCAATGAAAACGGCAATAAAAATTCTCGACTCCGTGCTGCATCTGGGGCTTCGCCTTCCGTGTGGCGCTTCCGCACTGACCTCGTCAGAGACCGCCTACGTCGAGTCCCTACATCACCATAGGACATATATGGAATTGCTGCACGCCTTAAAAATCATAGCTATGGCTAACCATCCTTTTCATTCCATCATTAATAATACATCCTCACAACAACTCCTTTAAAGTCTTCAATCCAATCTTTCTCACTCATGGCGAGAGAGGAAGATCTGATTTTGAGATACCTTAAAACATCTACCACTGATTCCATAACCCTGTGGCATCTTCGCCCCGCATCGTGTGACTTATCTTTCACACAATTCGGAAAAGCAAGGTACGAAGAATTGAAATTTTGCACTATTTTACGTATCTGCAGGAGACATACGGAGCTGCAGAGGTTTTCAGTGATTAGTCGCAACTTCCACCGCGGTGTCTTGTGCTGCACATAGACCGAACTTCAATGCATGCAGAACCATGAATGAAAACGACTGCATTTTTACGGCAGACGCATAAGGGATTTTTCTTTTAAGTCACATTGTTGAACAGAATATTCCCCAGTCAATCATATGCACAGAATCAGTGAGCGTCGTGCGTCTATTGTCATCCAGAAAGTAGGCCAAAAACCACATCGTGAATCTTGGTCTTAAAACCATTATGTCAGCATATTCCTGAAACTCAAATGAAAGTTTGGTGGGTTCTAGGCACCTCTGGAATAGCCGGAAATGAGGTGGCAGATGGAAGGGCCGTATCTGGTGCACTCAGAAACACAGTGGACATAACAACAGCGCCCTACACTGACCTTAAGCTGAGAAATCGTAAATCAAAACCGCGCATTATCGTCGCGCCGCGTTTCCTCCTCCTTTCAACTTACTCTCCGCTGTTGACGGCGAGCGAGCCTTCCCTCCCATGATGCTGCGCTCCTCGGCGGTGACGTACTTCCGCTATTGCGCTGCTCACACAGCCGTATGCTACGGGCAAGCTTTGTTGACACCATGAATCCCGCAATCCGCTCAAGGCTGGAAAAGCGAACGAAAAATCTGGCCCCATGTGTGCGGCGGCCTGGCCTTGCCCTTTCGCGGTGTACGTTGCTGCAGAACTTTGCTATCGGCGGCACGCGACTTTTTATCGGCGGCGAACTCGCAGCCGCACGGGGAGGATCGTGCGCTCGCTCCCTTGGATGCACAGCGCACTGTTTATCCAAAAATCGCCGTATCAGATGTGGCCCCAGTGGTGCCGGGTCTTATTTTGTGGCGGTGGTAATTCCTGCCGGCGGCATGTGAAAAGACATTTTAAACCGATACAGAACCCGTGCACGAAACGCCAGTTCAGCTTGGGGCGACGCGTGGTGGAGAGCGGGCAACGTTGACAAAACATGCTCCGCCACGGCTCTGAGCTTCCTCGCGCTGGAGCGAGCACCATTTCTTTGACAATATCAAACATCGGTTGCCCTGGCAACAAGGTACAAACCGCTCTAGAAGTCAGTTACGGTTGCGTGATCCCGGTTCAGCTTGGCGCCCCACCTCGCGGCATATGGGCACTGCAGGCATACTACTCACTCCCATTTGGAAGTGCGAGATGCCTTTGGCATTACAGGAGGTGATGGTGTGTGTGTTGTGGACGCCTTTGTTTCGCGATGAAATGCGACGTTGTGCTTCTGCGGGTGGATAGTGCTTCCCATGGTCTGGATTATCTTTCTCAAGCGGCGTACGACTCAACCTCGCATGGGGTATGTGCAGTGTGCGTGGCTAAAAGCCATCTCGGCTTGTGCGCCAGAGTTAAGTGACTTGCTGTTCGTCCCCGCAAACCGCGCGCGAGGTGAGTGCCGAATTTACGAGGGGCAGGAGGAGGCAACCCATCGTCTGTCAATCGCGGTTCGGACTTGCAACGTATGTTGTGACGTTGTGTTCGTTCGAAACGCATCTCTGGATTGTTTGGAAGTTGAATAAAATGTATGCGTCAAACCCGGGCATTCGGCTCAAGGCGTTCTCTGCGATTGCAAGAAAGAAGTGCCACGGGACTTCAACGCTTTCTTTATGGAACGTACTCAAGTAAGAGAATATTCATGTCGTGTTATGGCCCTGTTGCATTCAATACAAACGGTTAAGCGTTTGTTTACACTTGTTTCGTTTTGTCGTAAAATGTCCAAGCACTCCGGCAGCTCCGCTGGCAGATCAGCCGGCGAGCCGACGCTGAGCAGACGACTCATCTCTTTTGCCGGAAGTGCGTGAAAAAGCCGCCCAATAGCAGGATGTCTAGCTCATGACGAACATCTGGGAATCGATGATGTAGACATGTGAAGATGGCGGAACCACACATCAGACGATAACTTCGTAAAACATGACAAGGAGACTGGAGCGGAGCAGATAGACAAGCAACTACAATTAATAAAGCCACACTTGCGACGCTACGCAACCGACTCACACAATAGACATACAAAAGTTGCCTTAGAAAGGTTACTTTTAATTTACGGATTACGGATAAGGTTACTTTTAATTTATGGATGGGCCAAAGATATGCGACGCACTCCCACCTTCTCACTGGATCTTCACGACCGCTGTGTAGCAGGCTTAAGGGTGGAGGGGGGGGGGGCTATTCGTATCTCAAATCCTAAGTACATGCAATGCACTCGATGCAACACAACACAAACACTTCGGAGAACTTTACAGACAAAAAATTCCACCGCACCCACCCTATTGTTTAGGGGACAATCCTGGCTATGTTTTGTGTCAAACGCATTTTTAATTTTTTATCAGAAGTTAAATTTCTACACCTAATTTAATATCACACATGACCACAACCTGGCCTTTTACACCAGCCATCTTAATTGTCTTTGATTTTACTGTTGTTCTTGCTCATCTATTTTAGTATTTTTGCTCACATTGTTGATAGATAACCACTCTTTTTGGCGCTCTTTGCCCCAGTTGGCCTTGCGCCGTTAAAATCCGCCAAACATCATCATCATCATCGTTGTTGTGCCCTTCTTCGAAGCACATGGCCATTTGGGGGAGTGACCCGGGATCGGGAGGTTTGAGGGGATAATATGCTTGCTTCGCAAAATTTACAAAACTGTGAATTGGAAACGTAAACGTTAACAACAGTGCGTGCTGCGCTGTGAGACAGTGAGAGAGATGACGCCGTAGCCAGACGTGTAGTCCTACACCTCCCCTAGACGCTCCTCTGCGTCTTCTTTCTTTTGTCGCTGCTGCGTTCACTTACTCGGTTACGCGGACATAAACAGACGCCGCTGCCGCGAAGCCCAGGTAACGGCTGCCAAAGGGCTGCCTTTAAAAGTACTGAAACCCGCCGCCGCCGTTTCCGTTCAGATTCTACTTCGTGAAGTAGCTGCGAATCCCTCCTGGTAGAAGAGAAACTTCCCCAGTGGGAACGCCGGCTTGAGCCCATATTTCTTCTTCAGCTTGGAAGGCCTTCCGAGCTACATTTTCGCCGGTGTCTTTCACGCCTAAATATGCGCCATCACCGGCTGCCGGTTTATGCGTGCAGGGTTTGCGGGTACACGCCCAGCTAGGCTTCATGCCGTTACCGATGCCGCTACTGGTCGTGCTGGTGGAAGATATAGATGTCGACATTACACTGCTTAAGTCGGCTGTCCTGCTTAATTGAATTGAGTGGTTCGGGTGCGGGTTGATGTGCTTTACAGACATCTTACACAAACAGTAACGTGCATACGAGGAGGGAAGGAAAATGAACAGCCACATGTTTGTACGCGAGAATAAAGCTCAAATGCTTCCAGGTTTTAAATCGTTATGGGATGGATGCATGCCGTTCGTTTGGAAGAGCGAGAATTGAAGCGTTGGCCCGAACACAAGCGCGCATGGGCGCAAAAACAACGGAAAGCGGCTGGCCTACCGTTACCGGGTGAAGTTCAGCTCGTCGAGTAGCGGCAAATCCCTCCTGGATGAACAGCAACTTGCCCGCTTGGAACGGCGGCGTAAGCCAATATCACTCCTTCAGAGGGCATTCACGGGATATTTTCGACCGCGTCTGTCACTTCTAAGAACGCGCACATGACTGGTTGCCGGTTTATGCGTGCGTAGGTTTGTAGTGGAGAATAGTGGAAGGGAGGAGGAGGGCATGCACGCGCATCTATAGCTTTCATGCCCGTACTGATGGATGGCATGTCCGTTGTGCTGGTGCGAGGTTTAAACGCGGACGTTAAGCGCCCAATGGACCGGTCCGGAGTCAGTGGTAGAGCGAATTGGGTTTGTGTGTTGGGCTATGTTGAGACTACCGACGCAAAAGCGGTATTGGTGTCTATGGACGTAAAAAACGCCGTGTCACGCAGTTCGGTTGCCTGAGATGTGAAATGACGTCATTCTTTAATGTTATTACGCCAGCTGCGGCAACAGTCTCACCCCGGCCTTACACGAACAGTAAGGTGCTTACGGCGCGGGAGGGACACAGGCAGCTCCGTGTTTATCTGCAAGAACAAAGCTTGGATCCTTCAGAGGTTCATTCAGCTAGTTGGCTAAAAAGTAAGCTCCATGGCAAATTACGATAAACGTGTTTTGTTTCGTGCTCTCCGTGAACTGCGTCCGGCTTTGCAGGTCTTCCTTGTTCACAGAGTGGAAGGGCAAAAATTTTTTTATTTCGTGCTGAGCGCCCAACGGACGATGGAAATACGATGGTCTTTCCATATTGTGGTTGGTCATGAACTCTCGTAACTTGTTCGCACTGCTCATACGCGGCCCGTCGTCAGGATGCGCGGCATGTAATGAAGGCGACGTGCTCCGTTGTTCGTATTTCAATTTATCACGATTGTTGATGTTAAATAGATCAGAACCTGAATGGAGACGTAAGTGCTGTTCTGTAAGCTTGAACTCAATAAGTAAGTGTGAAACCCAGAATTTTAACTTTTGAAGTTCATACTTTGTTCGTGGTCGGGGGATGTACCAGTGGTCAAAATTTCCCGTAGGACGCGACGAAATTCTCGGCTGTAAATGCGCTAAGCCTGTCAGGTTTACACTATTTCTGCAAATTTGAGATCTGAAACACAACAACGGTTTATGTTCATATGTAACCCAAAATTTGAAAACCTTAAACTCACTAAACAAATGGGATGTATGATCTCGGTAGCGTAAATTTTCCACAGCCCGCATTGCGCTTTTTTGAAGTGTATGCAACCTTTGTTTCGATGCCTGAGTACCAGATGCCCATACCAAATGACAGTAACGTAGGTTAGAGCAAAAAAGCGTATTAGAAACGAGAAGTTTCTGGGGAACTGGACGAAAAGACTGACATAACCTTAGCATGCGAAGGGCTTTTCTTAGCTTAATACATAATTGTTCATTATGGGAATCGCAGAACATATGTTGATGAAAGATGACGCCTAAAGTTTTGGCAGTCTCTGAAAGTTCAATTGCAAAATTATTTAGTATCAGTTCGTGCGTGTGATTACATGCCACTCTTTCCGCGCGGAAAACAACGGCCTTAGGTTTATGTCTGTTGATGTGTACGGAATTACGAAATGGCCATTTCAATTATTTGTCTAAGGTTTCCTTAGGTGCTTGGTCCAAATATTCCACATTTGTTCCCGTGCAAACTGAGTTTCTGTCATCTGCATAAATGATGTAGGTTATTTGTTGATCCTCTCGTAAAATGTCATTAATATTAAGGTTAAAAGAGGTGCTAATATACTTCCCTGCGCTACACCAGGTTTGATTTTTCCGGGCGTAGATGTTTCCCTATTTATAGACCAACACTGGTACCGATCGCTAAGGGCGGTCCTTATCATAATTAGGTGCGATACCTCTAAAATCGCAGTAAAACAATTTTTCTAAGAAAGTTTGGCTATCAATACTGTCGAACGTCTTCATACAGTCTCCGAATACGTCTAGTATTAGCTTTCTTGCTTCAATGGTGCCGAGTATAAGCTCTTTTTGGTGTAGCAGTGCTCTCTCTGCCGACGCACCCGCATTGCACCGTTGTAATTACAGAATTTATTCAGTCGAGTGAAAATTATTTTTTCTAGAGCCTTCGAAAGCATTAGCAATACTGATATTGGCCGGTAATTACCCATTTCGTTGCTGTCGCCACATTGTAAAGCACGGCGACTTTTGATTTTTTCATTACCTGATACAAACAAACCTGGGCTCAAAACAATATTATATTTGTGGGTCGCGCAGGGTACTAACAAATCAATAACAAAACTAACCGGTTCTATTTCAGTGCCCTGAATGTCTTCGCTATTACATTTTAAAAGTTTTATTAAAACATTTGCAGCCTCAGATTCTTCCGTACGATTAATAAAATCGAGGGGGCTATGGGCGTTGGTAAATAACGTAACGCATTCCCATCGTAATTACTATCTGACGCCAAAGTAATGTAGCCATTGAATTTATTGGCTAATGGTTTTTCTTGAATTAAATGGTTATCAATGTTAATTCCGTCGACGCCGGGTGCTCGTTCAAATGAAGATATAATTTTGTTTAGTGTTTCCCACATTTGTTTGGCATCTATGATGCCGTTAAAACAAGTAAAGTAACAATCGAGTTAGGCTAGCCTTACAATTTTTGCAAGGTTGTTTCGGCAGGCATCAAGGGCCTTGAGTGCATTCAAATCGCGATTTTTCAAGAACACCTGTAAAACCTGTTTTTTTACGCCTCATTTTTAAGAGACCTAACGTTAGCTAAGGTTTACGGGCAAGTTATCGCTTCGTTAATTCTTTGTACGGAATAAATCTGTTATAACAGATGAAAAAAATTCATTTAAATGGACATATGCGGTATCAGCCAAAGAGCACGCAAAAACCTCGTCCCAAGTAATCGTCGCGAGTTCATCTCGGAACCGCGGCAGTGGAACCGCGTTGATGTCTTGATATACCGTATTTTCGCGATTCTAAGCACCCTCCCCTACTTTCGAGAAAAAATTGGAAAAAAGTTCGCATTGAAACAAAGCACCCCCTTTTCTAAGCAAGCATCGCAAAGGTAGAATTCACACGCGTGAAAGGGGCCCAAGCTGACGCTGCGGAGAAGTCTTTTATGACGTCTTCGATTACAAACCACTTCAAAGAAACGGAAGACGACCTGTTGTGAGACACTGAGAGTGCCGGCTACAGCGGTTGTGACACGCTCGAGTGGTAGTGAGAGCGACTGAGTATCAGACGTAAGCAGTCAGTTCACTGTCTGCATGTAGTTTTCTTTCGAATATCAGCAACTGAAACATTAT
Organism: Haemaphysalis longicornis; assembly: GCA_013339765.2. NCBI lineage: Eukaryota > Metazoa > Arthropoda > Arachnida > Ixodida > Ixodidae > Haemaphysalis > Haemaphysalis longicornis. The sequence continues at coordinate 87,937,138 of CM023448.1, read as the reverse complement.
ATCTTGTGCCCGTCTAGTCGAGATACAGCTGCGTGAAGTGAAGAGGGAGGGGGGAAGGTTAATTTACGTTTTTCGAGTTTAAGCACCCCTCCCCCCTTAACTTTGGGCATCCTGATCGTGGAAAATAGAGGGTGCTTAAAATTGAGTAAATACGGTATTATTTTCACGGTGACTTCTTTTGCTGTTATGTACATATCAGTGACTAAATAAATAGGCAAATGGTCGCTAAGTGCCCCATTAGTGGTGCCTTAAATAAGTCATAAAGGGATAAGTTTGTCATGAAAAGGTCTATAAGGGTTTCAGCAGTTGCAGTGATACGTGTGAGGGTGGTTATTATGCTAGACGAAAAATGGGAATCGAGAATTGAGGTAATTCACTCTGCTTAGGAGATTTTATAAACATATCAATGTCTAAATCACCCCCTAAAATTCAAGTGTTTTGATGTGCGTTTACAAACGAAAAAGTAGTCTCTAAAAACGCGAAAAATTCTCTCAAATTACCATCAGGTGGCCTATACACTACAGCAAATACGAAGTCCCTGTTGGAGCTGCTTTATACAAGTTCAAGCCTTACCGGTGAACTACTGCACGTTCATAGACGGCCTTCATGTAAAGAGAAAGCTTTCGGATATCTAAATGAAGCGAAATGCGTGGAAGTAAGTTATGCTTATAGAGAAGGCGCGTACGACAGCAGTGTGGTTTACCTGTGACCTGTGTACTTTGAAGTTTGCTGAGCGAAGAAGAAGGTCTAGGCAAAACTTTAAACTATCGGTGATGGCCGGTATTACCCGCAATGATTGGTACGACTGCAACATTTAATGCGACCAGTCGCAGGTCTCGCTGCGAGCGAAACAAAGCTGGAGAGGGTGTTTATGATCATGATGATGATGCTTAGCGGTTTCCCCTTTTTAACGAGGTGGCCTTGCACAGCGACCTCAGTCGTCACGCCACTGTACAATTACCTCGCCGTAAGAAAATGATTTTTATGGTATTTTTGCGCTCGTATGACTTCCTTGTTCGGATGTCTTCCCAACTTCTCTGCTCTTTTCCCACGAACATTCATACTTCTTTTACTAAACTCTACTACCTTCCAATTCACTTCTCCGTTAACCTTAAATCCAAGGGCTTCTGGAAGATGGATGTCTCCCTCACTGAGGACTTCACAGATACCTTTGCTCTCCGTTACAATATGTCGCATGGTTTCGGGCCCCCTGCCGCAACCTGCGCACAGTTCTTCCTGTACCTGCTCGCGGATGAAATTCTGCACCACCTGACTGAGGGCGCCGTCCCACAAGAGCAATATTTAGTCACGCTTGCTCCCATTTTCACGGGCTGCTATGGGCAGGTCGCCATCTATAAAGCCGGTGAGGGTCTGGAAAAGGCGCACTTGAAGGGTAACTGCCCTCAAATTTCACCTCGGCCAAATTTATTTGGAACGTACAGTACGTATATGACCAAACCAACTGGGGCATGACTGGTGGCCCCGTGAAAGCACGCGTCCCTGAGCTTTTTTCCTACGGCCATCCAGGAGAACCCGTCGTGAACCGCTGAGCGCATGTGCGAGGGCGACGCGTAGCCTGCAGGTTTGCTCTGGCCGGCCAGCCGCTTGAGGCCGCTCGCTCAACGGCTGCCACGTCACTTCAGCCTTAGCGTAATGGCCACGCTCTTATCAATACCGGTTTTAAAATCGCCGATTTTTGATGGTCTTTTGCGCCATGGATACGCGTATAGGGACCCGGCAGCTGGACGGGCGGTGCCGCCACTCGGCGCTCCCCTCATTAGTGGAATGAGCCGGTGCATTGGACTACGCAGCCTCCCGTCGTTTTTGCCGGGTTTGCTTCGGTGCTTTGATTGTTATCTTTGATCTTTAATTGTTAGCGGATATCTGCGGTGCCACAAAGTCTAGACAGATGTGGTGGGTTCCTAGATGCAATAACGGTTACGTAAACTTGTCGAACGCTTCTAAAGTTGTGTATGGGCCATAATGACGTAAGCGCTTTTTGCAGCGATCTACGCTTGGCTCCACCCGATCTGAGTACGAATAAAACTACTATTATGAGCATTCATTTCTTCTCAAATGCCCCAACGGCTACGTAAACGTATTGGACGCTTCTTAGGTTTGGAATGGGCTCCGTTGACGTGAGTGCTATTTGCGCGCTCTGCGCCTGGCTGCGCGCGATCTGAGTAGGAATGAAAGTATTAATATTAGTATTCATTTCTACCACTTTAATTTATCTTCACTGGTTTCAATGACTACGGTTTCCACGCCAGCCCTAACGATGGGATACCTCGATACGTGTGCCTTGAAGAGAAAGGGACTTACGTACGAGATCGATTACCGTATGGTCGTGGAAACGTCGCAGCAGTTTAAACTTTCTTTTTATAACCGTAAGCTTTGTGTTGTCGGTTTAGGTGAGTGACACTGATAGCGTGGGAGCCTGAGAGCCGAAGCGTCACTCCCGCGTCTGTAGTGGTCATTTTATCAAGAGCCAAAGTTATTCAACCACCCAACATTCCAAGCTACAAACAGTACCTCCTGCGCCTCCCATTTTATCACATGCGTGGAATAAAGGCTGGCACCGATACTTGAAAATGTGGCAGTGTGTTAACGTAAGCCTGTGCTTTTTAGTGCTTAAGTATACTTTGCCGAGTACCTAAAAAAATCGCGTAATGCCTTGTGAAGAAACCAACAACGACCGACTAGTTGCCTAAAATAGATGTGCATCAGCCCGAGTCCTCCAGCACAGACGCATTTCCGACACGCTGAAAGCAGTTAAGATTTGGCGAGGAGTGCATGGAAGTGAAAAATAAACAGGAAAATCATACAGCCATCCGTCTAACGACGACGATGGTCGGATGCGACGCTTTCTTCGTGCGAAATAGAATGGGGAAGGGTCAAAGTCCAAGACACTGTGATCACAAGACCAAACTCCGTGCTGTCAAATTCAAAGCTCAACTAGTCAAAGTCTAAATCCAGGAGGCAACCAAGGAAAACCACACAAGAAAGCTTTGCGATAAACCGTTATCGTCGTTAGACGAAGGAGTCCATGATTTTTCAAGCGTAGGTGGCAGCTTGTAAACCTCGACCGCGGCATTCAGTTGTGAAACTGAGGGCAGGTTTTGGGCACCCTCCTGTCTCTCGTCTTTCACCCACGCGAGAACTGTTTTTTTGAAAAACCATTAACGAACTAGCCAGCAACCATTGCAAGTCTTGTATTGCAATGCTTTTCCACGACAAGTAATAACGTTCTACTATCATGCGGTATTTATTCTGTAAACGACTCTCGATGAGTGTAGTGAGCGTATTTCTGTGAAATTAAACACGTGTCTACCGTATTAAATGAAGTTACGGAGCGTCGTTCATCACAATGTCTGTTTTGGGGTAAATCTTAGCAGGCACCCCCCCAACTTTGTCTTTCGCTTGTGCACGACGCCGTTTCGTCATCAACTGCAAAGGGCAAGCGACGCAGCGTTCCTGGATCGGCTGCACACACCGGCTTTGTAGGAGCATTTAGGTGCAATATATTCCTCGATACGCAAACTGCATGCAGGCGTAAAAAAATTCCACGAAGGAACGGACTTGCACTCCCAGCTTGACTTCGAGCTTGGCGCATTGAGCGTCGTCTGCTATTTGTAATTACCAACTATGGGCGTAAATCCCACACATTGCATACCTCGTAAGATTAACCGATCTCAAAAAGTCCTTGCGGTTATCTACGCTTTGCAAGCCGCACCACAGCAGAACGACAGAAAGCCATGCACAACTACGCTGCGCTGACCGCCACCGGCATTCCACTGACAAGTGGTTCGTCACGGGCGGCGCTGTTCGCTGAAGCAATGGTGGTGCCATACAACGGCAGCTGGTCCCTATATCAGCTGTCATATTTAGTATCTTGCAGTGTTTTTAGGCAGGCTATACGGAAATACAGTTTCTAAGAGGTCGAAATTTTGAGTGCAGTTGGCCTGTAAATATTGTTGGGAACTAACTTACGTAGCGCTTATTTTTGGGGACCGATAAGTTCGCAAATAGGCGCCCTTCCGGCATAAGTTTGGGGCTTGAAACACGTTAGGGCGCTGAAAATTGTAGGAAGACAAAAGTGAAAATCGAGGTGCGCTTGTGAGTACGGTGGTTACTGCGAAGATCCTTGTTGCATGATAGGATCAGGTGAGCGCATTTCGCGTATGTCACCCGACGTCCACAAAAGACAATCGTTTTTCTCCCGTCGCCATCGCTCCAGTCATCTTCGTCAGCCCAAGCCATCTGCCAAGGAGCCAAAGCCAAGGCGATGTCGAATGTGTTTTCTTCGACGCAAAGCACTCGACACCATTTCACGATGGTCGTAGGATCTAAAATGTAGAAACGTTTCACTATGCTTAGATAAGGCGTGTTCCAATGCTTTGCGGCAAAGCAGACCTCTGAGAGAAACCGGGGGAGAAATCAGCCAAATGCAATTATTATATAACCTACATGTCACAGAGAAATCATAAACGAATCTTCCCCGGTATTTTAGATGGTTTAGTGGCGAAGAAATGCGCTACCGAGCGCGAGGTTCCACGTTCCCAGTCACCAGCCATGCTAAAGTCTGTCCTGACCGAGGTGAACTAGACGAATCCTGTGAGCAAATTTTTGAACAGGTTAAAGTTTTCATGTTCGCCAACAATAATTGGTAACATTTCCCTGCGATGTGCCTTAAAGTGCAGCTTCGGAGAGATTGGCCACAATCCCAGCTCTTGAGATTAAGTTTAATTTTTGGTGCTGCTGAAGCCCAAGGACGAGGGTTCGATGCCGGCCGTGGCGGCCGTTTTGCTGACGGCAGCGACAAACGAAAATCCCCGAGCGTAGACATTTCGTCACATGTTAAAAATACACAGGTATTCGAAATTAATCCGCAGCCCTTCACAACGGCGCGCTTCGCAGCTGGGGTGCTACTTCGAAGCGTTAAACCCTATTTTTTAAATCTTTACTGCTTGTTCAACACGGCCGCCCTCCGACGCCTTCCTGTGGTCCCACCAATAGCGCTGTTCGCAAACTGCGTTAAAACTCTGCTCGCAAATCACACCAATCCTGTGCTTGCCGTGTGATCTCGAGTGCGCATTAGTCTTTGCGGAATGGCACAACAAAAAGACCATTCACATAGTGTGGCCGTCGTAAGCAAACTGCGGCTTCCTGTTGCACATACTCCACCCACAATGGCGCTCGAATGTCGAGCGGCTCATTTCCATCGATCAACATCGAACAGAGTAAACGCCACCGGAATAATCCATACCAGTGTTCCATAACAACCATGAAGTAAAAAGGGCGCACGCATACAAGCACGTAGACGAGCACACGCCCTCCCACACAATTCATTGTGCACGAGGGACGTTTACTTGCGCTCATGATGTCCCGCATGATCAATTACCAAGGATCCGATATTGATCCCGGCCCCACCAGCCGCTCGCAGGCTGCTCTTCGGCGCGGTACCGATGGCTAACAAAAAGAAATTTGCAAATGTCTCATTTGGACCGTGTCGATGTCTTGAGGTAGTCCTCCTGAGAAATTATTTGTTCTTTTTGTTACACTAGTTTTACTCGTTGATTTCGAGGTTGAACAAATTGCATTTTCCACACCTCAATGACCCCTGTATACCCAGCCTGTACCTTGCCCTATTTCAAAGCCCTGGAAAAGCGGACTGACCAAGTCACGTTTTCAAGACCACGAATACCGGGTCAATCGGGCCCGAGCAGGCGCGTTAGCCCGCGGGCTTGTTGAAAGACCCACTTTTCTTTTTTCACAAATGATAGTCGTTGCTGGGATACTTAAACGCGAAAATTTGGCATTCTGTTCTGATAGTTTTATAATTTTTAGTGTGCCGTCCGACGTGATTGCAGGAACAGCTGCAGGTGTGGAAAGGCATTAACACGCGTTACATTACGCACACATTACAATGCATTTTACCGCGTTTATCCGCTAGGTCGGTTTAGTAACCGTCCCGACTTTCATCCGATAGATTACCACTGGTAATAGGCTAGCTACCGCAGTTTAAAAAAAAAAGCTGCTGGTGACATCTGAGTTTCGGTCTTAAGCTATCGACTCTCAGGGAGCGTTGTCGAATGGAATTGCTGTATTTACGATCTATGCTTCCCAGCACTGAACGTAAGCGAAGAGAGAAAGCCTAGCAAGAATTGTGTTTAATCGCTGTGGCAATGTAGAGACAGAAGCCCTCTGTGCGTTTGTGAATTAAGATGCGAGCGTGAAAGGTTGCGGTTGCGGGGTTTTAGTCAGTTTGAGCGTGAAGGTTACAGTCTTAGTGTTTCAGAGTTTTCATTCTCCAAAGTGTATACCGTACTGACTGTTCTTGCTTTTCTTATAAGAGAGAGCGAGAAAATTGGGGTTTGTGAAAAAAACGGGCAAAAAGATGGCAGGGAACTCAAGGGTGGAACCTGAAATCTAGGGCCCCAGATGCAGGAGTTTCTTTCCTTGCCCTCTCAATCATCACGTGCGGATCTTGAGGCAATGAGGTGGTCAAAGCTTCCATCCATATCTCGATAGATGTGTAATACGTAATGTCTGAATTGCTATCCCCTGAGAATACCCTTCAACGTGGCTGGGCTACGTGGAAGAGAGTGGATATGTTATGATGTTCCCACCGACCATCTTCGGCCACATTTATTCACCTATACTTCTGTTAATTTGTTCTCCACACATATCGTGGTTTTTCGTCATTAGCCCCCCTTGTAGCATGGGAAAGATCGTGCTGTTAAGCGCACGATGAGGAGACGTTCTTAAAGGGACACTGAAGTGAATTTTTCAAGCTCCCGTTTTTGCTCATATTACACTTTTCATCGTTTATGCGGTTGATAAGTCGGTAATTATTTTATAAAGCCCGAAAGAAGAAAAAATACCATGGCCGGTCTGCGGCGGCCGCAGCAACTAAACGCTGTGAAGTCGGGAGGAGGTGCACCGTGATTGGACGATGTCAAAGATTAGCATTCAAACAAGTTTCGATTTTGGTTACGTAAAACGACATGCTTGACATCCGACGTTATCGTTGGATGGACATTCTCGATATTTTAATACTGGTCATACCGCGCTTCTGTCATGTTGTCGGCTGGAAAATGCCTAAGATAAGCCTGCCAGGATGGATTGGAATCGTAGCAATTACCAGCCGAGGCCTACGCAGTCGATAAACACCCTCAGCGTCACATTAGACGCTCAAATGCCATGAGGTTTTCCCCCATATTCGGAGCTTGCCTCACTCGTGCCTGTATCGTAAAAAGCGTGTTCGAATCAGGCCAAGGGTCTTCTGATTCTGGCCTGTGACCACTGGCCGCCAGCAGTTGGTGCTCATGGCAACAGCACGCCAACGAGAACCCGCTAGCGCGTCAGTGTCAGTCTGCGCGCGTTCTGCGAACTCGTTCGTGGAGAAGTGAACGTTACGGCCCAAAAATGGTGAATTCAGCATAGACAACATCGGCCGAAAACGAAAAAATCAACTTACAAAAAAAAAGAATGTATCCTCGGGGATTGTAACTTGCAACTGGCAAAATATAACGCCTAGCGCTCTAGACCACTCAGCCCACGGGACAATTTTTTTAAATTTTTTTCTTTAATGCATCGAAATTTTAGAAAACTTTAGAAGACAAGACACTTAACACACAATAGAAACACTAACAGACAGCAAAGGGCGAGGACATCAGTCGAACAAAGATCAAAACTCAGGCAAGCAAACGCACGCATCCAAAAGAGGCAGCCACTCCGGTGGATCACTCGCTGCAGCATAAACGCTCCACACCAGCGCCACCTGTTCCCGAAAAATGCACTTGTTCGGCCTAGGGGTTCCGCATGCCGATCAGTCATGCGGCACTTCCACAAGCTAAACAATCCTAGGAAAACAAAAACGCCATATGGCACCCGATTAACATCTTCAAATGGCAGGAAGCGAGTGGTGTACGGGGTGATGTCGATGTCCTTTTTTAGTGTCCGCTGCAAAACGTCCCAGAAGAACACAGCGTCCCGGCACAACGCAAAACAATGATCAATTGTGCTCTGGTTGATTACAGAGGCGACAATTGTCCGACCAAGGAATAGACGTTCCCTTTTCGCACAGTCATGTCTTAACTGGGAGTGTGGAAGAATGCAACTTGAAGAAAAACGTTTTTGCATTTGGCGGAATACACATACTCATTACGCGTTTTGAAACATTGCTTTTCTGCTGGCCTAAGTAAGACTGGCGATAAATAGGCACCGGGAATAGACTTTCAATAAGAGTGCTCGTCATAGATTTCCTTGACATGCTGAACAGATATTCCAAGGCAAACCGCGCGGAAAGAAAGTTAAAAGACTCCACGTCCTCCTTGAGAAATCCTCATGGAGGCTTCGTATTAACTTCGCCCGTACATATAAGCAAAAAAGGCAAATGGAAACTTATGCGCTGCGGAAGTACAGTTAGTAAAAGTGGGTGATCAACCAATTTGCAGAAGAAAAAACGAGACCCAAGTTGGTGCACAAACAAATGCATGAGCCCAACACCCCCTGCCTTTAAAGGAAGGAACAAGTTGTCCCTGCCCATAGGTTCCCTTTGAAAACCCCACACAAATGTTGCAAAAACTCTATGTAGGGCCTGAACATTTGCTCGCGCACAGTGAAGCACTTGAAGCACATAATGGAGCTTTGTGGCAAGGAAGACAGTACACACTCTTGCACGTGCAAACACAGAGAGGTCTCGCCCATTCCATGCCTGCGATGCGCGCTTAACTTGCGTGAGCGCTGATGACCAATGAGGCCCGGTGTTCCGTGTTTGATGTAACGGCACGCCGAGGTACTTAAGTGGGGCGCTATCCCAAATAATACCTGCGAATCTGGATGGTTTCGTTCCCCATTGTCCGATCTTAGTTTTTTCCATATTAACATCCGCTCCAGACACATAGCAGAACTGCTTAGTCACTGTAGTGGTTTACTGAACACTCCCTTTGTCAGTGCGAAAATTGCTATATCATCTGCATAATGAAGCACCCTAACTTCGCAGGATTGTAAGCAAAAAACTTTCACTCCTTGACTCTGCTGAATGCTGAGACAAAGAGGCTCGATGTACAATTGCGAACAGCAACGGTGACAGGGTGTCTGACAGGGTGTCGGTGTCTGACAGACGACTTGGTCGCAATCGGCTTAGACAGAATACGATTGACGATAAGCTGTGTAGTGCACCGATTATATATTGATGCCCTTATATATCACATCACCCAAGTTGACTGCTGCTAGAAGTTCGAATAACAAATGGTGAGAAACCCGATCAAACGCTTTTTTGCAAGGTCAATTTCTATTAGGGCCACCTGATCTACCGAATCAGACACGCACTCAAAAACAGAACGAGTAATATGAATATTTGTGTGAATACTCCTGCCCCGAATACCGCAAGTTTGGTGGGACCCCACTAATCTAGTGATTACAAATTGAAGGAGCCTAGATAAAATTTTTGCAAATATTTTGTAGTCAACGTTGCAGAGGGAGATTGGTCGGTAACCCTCAATATACCTTCGTTTCTCTGCATCCGCAGTTTTGGGGATTAGCACCATGTGTCCTGAATAAAAGGTTGGCGGCAAGATATTGTGATCATAGGCAGCCGTAAATACGTCCAAGAGAACTGGAGCAAGGATACCAGAAAACGTCTGATAGAAATCCCCACCAAGGCCATCTGGCCCCGGGGTCTTGTTAGTGTTAAGCGCGGAGATGGCATGCTTAACTTCCTCCAGTGTAACAGGCCCTGACACCACCATGCACTCGTCATCTAACAGCCGCGGAAGTAAGCCAATGAGAGAATGGAACTTTAAATGCCGAGTAAAAATACTGGACCCCCAAAATAACGTCCTGTAATGTGTGTGAAAAGCACTGACAATTTCATTTAGTTCAGTATACCTAACACCTTTATAATAAATTTCAATTATCTCCTTTGCAATTGCGGATTGGCGCTCATCCCTAAGACACCGGCGAGAAGGATAACTATCAAAGAACCTTTCAGTTGTGGACCGAATTAAGGCACCATGGACTCAAGTGTATGGTGTTTGACCCGGGCACAAGGAACATCAAAATGAAGTTACTTTGGGTGCCGCGTCACATGGAGAACCGTCGGAATACAGAAGCGCTTGAACCATTTGGGACTACCCAATCCGTCGTCCGCGAAATGTGGCGGTGTCCAGGTATGGACGACATGAAAACTTGAGCTCGGGAAGTGTCCCTTATACTTAAGGACGGCGTCTCTGCGGCAGAGGTGCCACATATGATGGACATTTATGGAAGCCAGTGCCTTGTTCTGATTCCTCGTCGGCCAACTCTTTGTCTGCGTTGCAGCAGGATTGGACATGTGCGGAGACAGTGCCGAACACCTCGGCGCCGCGAGTGTAGGCGGTATGGTCACACCGCTGAGAGATACGTCATGACGTACGCTGACAAGCTCCGCCAAAGTCAGGAACCATCGACCGATGGGGACCTCTCCGCCCATGTAATGGACGTCACGGAGGTCGTTGATGCGACAGGGGAGATTAGCCAGTCGATGCTGTCGGAAAACATGACGGCTGTGCCTACGGCTCCTTCAGCAGGAGAAAACAAGGATATGTGTCCGCATCCCGTGTCACCAGATCGTGAGCAGGATGGTGACTCCCATCACTGCCAGTCTAGGGCAACGTCATGCGACCAGCAGCAGGAAGAGCAAATGGACACGCATCTACTCCCTTCAAATGACGCGGTGGTTGACGACCACACTGTAGTGCCCCTTCCGGCAAGCGATAGCGATCGCAGCGACATGTCTTCTGGGGATGTTGACGCTGACGTTATTTCATACCCATCGGTGGCCGGATGCCTCGGTACTGCCTGAGGACATTTCGGGTGCCAGCACTGGACCGACGAAGCGACCAGCTCCAGCTGACAGCGAAAACAAACCATCCAGTGCTGGCAAAAAGCAGGCGTCCACTGTTTTGGACCATGCTGACACGGCCACCAGGGTTAGTGGATGCGTGCCGCTGGCCGGCTCAAAGAAGCATGTTAAGCCTCAAACGTCCAAGGCCAGTCGCAAAGGTGGTTCCGCTGGAGGAGGAATTACGTAAGCTGCTCCAACGGGATGGCAAGTGTCACGACATTGCACGCTGCCACACTTAATGTGAGAGGACTGAGGAACAGGAGAAGACAGTATCAGCTCTTACGTCTCCTTAAACGAATGGAAGTAAGCAGACAAAGGCCGCTCCGGGCTGATGTGCATACAGGAGGCGATGCACACACACACACACAGCTTCGGTCGCTGGCTTGGCTTAGCTGCAAGCTTCGTTAGGACAGTCAGTGATGTTACGACAATACAGATCTGCGTGCGAGCGACGTGCTAACCACTCCACGTATTTAAAAACACAGGGGTAAAGAACTTGGTTCATTGAAAACAAATTACTGTCCACAGAAGAGCGCAACCGTGGTTGGTTGTCGCGCTACTTGCCGCCATGTTAGAAACGCAAGCGGCCTCACGTACGCGCGCTATTTTGCTGAAATAGCGTCCGCTATTCTTCCGTCCGCTAAACACAGAAGCGTCTTAACGTACGGCGCATGCGCAGTGCGAACAATGCAAAAAATAGCGCTCGCTAACTGTTTGCGTACGGCTGCGTACCTTATTCTAAATCTCTCTATTGCTACCGTTCACAAGATATGGGTGCAGCTTGTCAGAACACGGGAGCACGCTGCTCGAGTGCGGCGCTGGTTTGCTCTGCGCCTTCCCGTTCATCGTCACTGATAAAGCGATCCGAACCGGCAGTTTTGTGCACGGGTTCTGTATCAGTTTAAAATGTCTTTTTCACATGCCGCCGGTAGGAATTACCACCGCCGCAAAATAAGACCCGGCACCAGCGGGGCACATCTGAGACGGAGCTTTTCTGGATAAACAGTGCGCGGTGCATCAAAGGGAACGAGCGCACGATCCTCCCCGTGCGGCTGCGAGTTCGCCGCCGATAAAAATTCACGTGCCGCCGATAGCAACTGCAGCCACGTACACCGCGAAAGGGCAAGGCCAGGCCGCACACATTCGGCCAGGTTTTTCGTTCGCTTTTCCAGCCTTGAGCGGAGTGCGGGATCCATGGTGTCAACAACGATGAAAAAGCCAAAAGAGCTTGCACGTACCAGACGGCAGTATGAGGAGCGCAATAGCGGAAGTACGTCACCGCTAAGGAGTGCAGCATTATGGGAGGGAAGGCTCGCGTGCCGTCAACAACGGAGAAAAAGTTGAAAGGAGGAGGAAATGCGGCGCGACGATAATGAGCGGTTTTTGATTTACGATTTCTCAGCTAATACTATCGCTTTAAACGAAATTCTCGCGTGAGGAGATTGCCAATACATTGCTTTATTTGGTTACATCTACATCCATGCATCGGCGGAAGGTATTTCAGGACCCTCTTTGATGTGAGAGGACTCAGGAACAGGAGAAGACAATATCAGCTCTTACGTCTCCTTAAACGGATGGACGTAAGCATCGCCGCTATTCAGGAGACAAAGCTTTGCGGTGATGAGGACACAGCGGCCGCATTAGAGCCCTTTTTAGAACATTATAGTGTATGCGTCACTCATTCCGCAGGCTTGTCTGGCGGATGTTTTCTTTTCATCAGCAAGCAAGTGAGGTTTTCTTGTCTCTCCTGCACTGTAAATACTTCAGGGCGTTTCATTTGCTGTGACCTTGTCCTTAAGGGTATTGAATGGCGTATCATTTGCCTCTATGCACCAGTTAATTGTCGAGAACGTGACACCTTTTTCTTGTCGCTGGGGCAGTTCCTTCGAACACAACGAAAGGTTCTCTTTATGGGCGATTTTAACTGTGTCTGCAGTGAGCATGATCGTTCTAGTCCAGCTGCGCGCTATGATAGCAGTGCAGCCACACTGGCCGATTTAGTGCACGAGCATGGTCTTGTTGATGTCGATCAGATGAGAGGAAGTACAGGGCACTGTACTCGTTTTCAGTGCAGTTCAAATGCCCGCCTTGACAGAATAATATATTATATATATATATATATATATATATATATAATATATATAATATATATAATATATATATATATATATATATATAATATAATGATATATATATGTATATATTATAAACAGAAATAAGGTTGGCAGTCAAGAAAACCTCGGAAAGCAGAGGGGAGGATGTGGTAGGTCATTGAATCAGATAAAATTTGGAACGAAAGAAAGAAAGTGAAGAAAAAATGCCCGCCAGGTGGGATCCGACCTCGGATCCCGCCTGGCGGGAATATCTCACAGACTGAGATATTCGACTCATGATCATTGGCTGCTTGTGTATTCCTACTCTTCTCTTGGCTAGGCGTGCAATATTTTCCAAGTGTGTAACGATTTTTTTTCTTTTTTGGCGATTGTGAGATCGGCGCCGCCGCTAGACTCTAGAGTCACGCCAAACATTCGTACGTGATGTTCTCAGGGAGGCAATGCGTACCTATTTTTAGGGTGACTTTAAATTTGGCCGCATGGGCCACCCTCCGTTTCCCAAATACAGCTAACAGCGGAAACAGAACCGCGGCAATATCGAAAAGTAGTTCGAAAATTCATGTAACTAGGAGCTATATACGACGTTTTATTTTCTTTTGTTTCTGCCCATAATATATGCCTTCCTTCATTTTTGAAAGACCGGCGCTAATCTTTGCCCTATGTTTTAGTTAGGTAATCCAATGCAGGTGCCAGAAACGGCGCGGTGGCTTAATGGGTAAGACGTAGTGCTGTTGAGCGCACGGACGAGGTTCGATTCCCGGCAGCGTCGGCACTTTCCTGATGGAAGCAGGAAACGCAAACGCCTGTGTCGAGATTTCAGCGCACGTTAAAGATCCCCATGTTGTCAAAGTTCATCCGAATCTCTACACTAGTGGGCACCTCATAGTGCAGGTGTGGCTTCGGCATGTGAATTATCAAAAATTTAATTTCTCTTCATCCTCCAGTGGAGAGGCTCTTTGATGTGATGGTGTCAGTTGCGGGAACGGCTGGCGACCGTATCTGCCGAAAATACTACCATCGATAGGGCGTGTAACGAACTTAATTGCGCAGGTATGGCCCCCTCAGAAAATGCGTACCCTTTATTTCCTTTCCGCCGGAGTATCACTGTCCTTTTTTCCACATCTCAGTTGCCCCTGCGACTTATTTCATGTAATTCCAGCGAGATCCGAGCGCTCGGCCCTCGCATCCCGCTGTCTCAGTCGTCGCTGCCGGGCGGCCGCGATGACGTGTTTCTGCGGACGCTTTATGAGCACGGCTGATAGCGGACGGCTAGCAGCCACGGGGAAATGTAGAAATGCGCGTAATAGCTCTATCACGTCAATACGTCAGCGCCGCGCGAAATGCTCAGGGCCTCAAAAACCGGCTGTAGCTGGCTTGATAACTGACAGGTATTAAAACCAAATTGCTTTTGTTGATGGCATAGGAGGGTTCCATCGACGTGCAAAGTTTCGTGTCTATGGGTTGAACGCAAATTTGCCAATGATGCTGCTAAAGCATTTATCTGAGGTTCCTCATCATTCACGGATGACTATGCTCCCTAAGAATGGCTGTAACTCCGGCAAATACTGCTAGAACGAACACAAGTATGCTGCCTTTCCCCTTTAGGGCGTATACGCGCGTTGCGCGTTTCATTTATTTCATCTCCATACGAAATAAGTAGTCGCAGCGTTAAAGCGAGTCCTATTTTACGCTACCTCTCCCGCCTCTGTTCCCGCGGCAGCGCGGGATTAGTGGAGTTGGCTGTAACTTCACAGACAGCAGCGCACAGTAAAACAGGGACGCAGACAGGTCGGGGACTGTGCCAATCCTTGTCGCTGATCGTTGAGCGTAGTCCTTGGCGTCCTGTCTCCGTTCCAGCCTCATTGTGCGCTGCTTTCTGTGAGTACGTATACCAACACGCCCAAATTTCTATGTTGGCTGTAACTTATTTCGCAAAACGAATGAAAACAGACTGCTTCGGTGAACTAAACTTACAAAGCCAGAAAGGTTCGGTGCGGTAACCGACTCAAAATCGACAAGGGCAGTTTGAAAACGATCTAAATTTAGTTACGCGCATTGGCTCTGCCTGGAGGACGACTTCGGACGCTTTTCTTCAGTACTAATAACGGTCCACCGCCATGGTCCACGGTTGACTACACTCGCGGCCTCTGACGCTTCCTCGCTATTAACGGTATCGTGTGCCATCACGCTATTCCCTCCGTTACGCACTTCAAAACCTTCTACTAAGCGGTACTCTTGTGGTATTACAACAGCCTATATATGCTTCAGCAGGGGTGCCGGAACCGCTGGGGAAGGGGGTGGATAGAGCTTTTGCCCACCGCCTTCCCCTCTTTTTGTCGCAGCTTCTTTTCGTTTGATAAATTGCCTAACACCCACCGCAGACAATTGGCTGAACATTAAAAATAGTTGAAGAGGACATTCACGCTTGCGTTGTTTACGTGGATGCGAAGGCATCGCCATCATCCTTGCGTGTTTTCCTTCCCTCCGTTGCTGTAACTGATAGCCCCGGCTAATCACTGTTGTTAGTCCTACGCTTAGGTTTAGCATTTTGTAGTCATAAAGTAATGCTTAACGACGTGCTAAGCAACGCCAAACTCCTTTTACGTAAAGCTGGGTGTGCCGGTTGACGACTCTAAACCACAAGGCATAACGTTACGCCTCACGATCGAAGCATACTCGGTAGTTGCTGCTGTTGTTTCCTTTACGTCTTTTTCTTCCCTCCGTTACTGTGGCAAAGTGCCCATTTTCGGGCTGTGCTTTGGCTTAGCGTAAGGTAGCCTACGAGTGCTAGTTTCGGCGTGTCTGTACGAGGTCCCAACCAGAAAGTATCGCTGACGGAGAGAAGGAGGAAGAGAGGGGGATTGGAAATTGGCACCTCGTGTGTGCCCCGTCTCTTATTCTTTGTCCCCTGCACGCGCTCTTTTCGTGTCATTTAGTATCGCTGACGCTAAGATTAACGACGTGCAAAGCAACGGCCACGATCCTGGTGTCTAAAGCTGCGGGTACACTGTGATGTAAGGCTTTAACCTGAAACTTCAGGCCTAATTTCTGGCGCCTATACGACAGTTGCCGCCGTTGTCGACGTTTCCACTTTAGCTTTGCTAGCCTTACAGCGTGAAGTTTAACCACATGCCAAGCAACATAAAGCTCATTCTGCGTCACACTGCGGCTATCGGTTGACGACGTAATAGCTGTAGGCGTGACGTTAGCCCTAACGTCCGTAGCGTAGCCGAGAGGGGCTGCAGGTGTCACTGTTTACACTGTGGCGTGACGGCATTAGTTCCCCAGAATGGCTTAAGGCCACGGATGGCCGGCACGCCAAAAACACTGAGTGCTAGCCTATAGTCCGCACACACCGGGATGTCGGCTAGCGTTGACTGCCTCCGTAACACCGGCGTGGGGGCATTCAAAATTTGCCACAAGACACGGCGAATATTGCAACCCGCTTATTGGCGAAGTGCGACAATTTTCTAATAATGCTTTTTGGATGAACACGGGTGGGGGATTGGTATTTAAAATTAGCTGTACATGGACGAGAAGCTAAAGATTTAGGATGAAGGCGAGCGTGCAGGCAATGTTTGTGAGAAAGGTGACAATCCAAACGTTGGCCAGAACTAGGGTGGCACAGAATATTTGAGGACAAAACGCGATCGGCTTTTTCCTTCCCAAACAAATTGCGCTGTTCGGAGCCACGCCTTTCACGAGCTCTTGTATTTGCTGAAGTATCGTGATCCAAGCCTATTATAGTGTACGTAGCTGGTATGCTGTAAACAACCACGGAATTTTTGCACCATCCGTGAAAATTCAGCGCCCTTCCCGGCATTGCTTAGGTGGATGTCGGTACCGCATTAGCTAAACAAAACACGTGTCAGAACAGTTACACAGTTATGGCAATAAAATAGGGTAATACCAACACGGGACTATTCGGAAACGGTGAAAGACGAAATACAATTTTCGAAAAAAAAAATCTGGTAAAAGAGGTCATTATCTCTCGGACAATTTCTTCGGAATCAATTGGATGTATTGAGAAATTCACAGATAGCATTCACAAGATTCTATGTCAAGTTACGGGTACGTGTTACAGTTGTTAGTCCTGAAACCCTAACATCAGACCTAACATCATAACGTTGGCCACTACACACTGCAACCCTGTGCTGCTCTTTTAGAATGTAACACTGCATCAGGTTTTGCGCCACATGGACAACACGAAAACAAACAAAAAAAAACCAACCAACTAAACGCTAAAATCTTTTCTGTAAAGGCAGGACTATCAGGCAACGGGTGCAGATTGATTCATGAAAAAGTGAGTCTACAAGGAAATTTTTATACCGCTAACTAACTTTCTCATCGATGCATTAAGGTAATAGAACCCCGTATTTTGTACGTTCGTTAACTTTTAAGTAATGAGGACTGATATAGCCAAGTATAGCTTATTATAGCGACGGTGGGAATTCGAGATTAAACATTTAGCTTTGGATATTATTATAGAAACAATTGTATTTAACGTCAACGCCGTTAATAACAGATTTTGAGACGGTAAAAAAATGTCCCTGCCGTATATTAGGGACTTTGATAAGCTAAGGTTGTCCAGGAAATCATTCCTTTCATTCAAAAAGACGCGAGCCCAGCCAAGAGCCCTGGGCAACACCAATCTTGTAAATATTTTGGGTACCCGCCTAAAACATTACCAACCAACTCTGTGGCGTTTAAACAAGTTAGGAGTTTTAGTAAGCGTGACCAGAGCTCTTTTAAGGCAGCTTCACACCTCTCGCACATTTTTTTGATATTGTATTCAATACTACGCCCCAGTATACGTCGGAAAATTTATGAACGGTACAACTAAAATAGGCCTAAGGAGGAGTAGTAAACCTTCATTAACCTTCATTATTTGGTTGCCCGCTAAGTGGGAGACCTTAGTTCAGGAAGCCCTGAGTCTGGGCTGCCTGTCTCGCCCAATCTTTGAGATGTTATTGGTGATCCGGGTTAGAGCTGGTCATGCGACCATCCCACTGCTCGAATGAGGGGTTGCGATTTGCCGCAATGGATGGTTTGTGGCGACAGTTCCCCACCATGTGGTAGAGACTGCATGGCTCTGGGCGGAATGTACAGTTATATATGTATGCAGTCGGGCGTATGCATTGTAGTAATGAACCATGTGGAAATGTGCTTTTCTGGAGCTGTCGGCTAGTAACCGTGCTTCTGGAGACATCTCGAAATGTCGAGGAGGAAAGATGAGTAAAAAAAGTACGCGATTGTAATAATACAATCCACAGTGATCCTTTCGAACTAAGGTTGGTATTAACCAATCTCAAGAGTCCAGGCGGAACAACCATTGTTAAAGTGGCTATGTGACGAATTAAAAACACTATATAGATACATCTTCACTAGGCGCAAAAAGACACGGACGAAGGAGTGAGGTAAACACAAACAGGGCACCAGGGTGTGCTTGTGTTTGAGGTAAACACAAACACACCCAACTCACACATCTATACAGTTATGTGGGTTGTGTGTGTTTCTGTGCGTCGCTTGGTGATTTCCCACGTGTAGTTTTTAAATGTGCTGATCGGCCAGGGCAGTTGCCGGAACACCTTTGCAAAGTTAGGTGCGCCCGTTAACTAATAGCGGCGAAAATGTCCGTGGTGTATTTATTAATTAACAATACTACACTTTTGGGTCCCCGCAAGTCTGTGCACGGAAAATCCAAAGGCATAATAAGGACGTAAAATTCCTAGAACAGTATAAATAAATAAAGCGAAGAACAGCTAGCCATACCCGCCTCCATCGTGCTACGCTGCAGAGCAAACTTTTGAATAAATATAAGAAATCAAAGCATCACGGCACGTATTTTATATGAGATTTAAACAGCCGGGGTTCTTAACAGCGTTTGCGTAACCGATTCCACTGTGTTATGGGGCCTGGAAAAAACGGGAATCATTGCTGGTTCTGTTTTAAAGGAACTCCTTATAATTGTTGCGTGGGCCCTTATATGGAAACACCCGAGAATTGTGCAGGACGACCAATAACCGGAAGGAGAGCGTTGTTAGTTAGGTATACAGGCTTCTACCGGCGGTTTTCTTTCTCCTTTTTCTTCCCGTTCCCTTTTTGGGCCTTCCCCCCCCCCCCCCCCCACCCCGCAGTTTGCCTTCCTCCTCCACTTAAGGGAAAATTTACCCTCCGTTTACCCCTTTCCTTCAAGTCCCCCCCAACTTTGAGTTGCTCCCTCCCCTACCATGTAACACACTCTTCTCTTTCACTCTTCCGTACCCAGTCTCTTCCCCACCGCTTTCGGTCCGGCAACGATTAATCCACTAGAGGTATGGACAATTCAAATAAGTTTTCCCGAGTTTGCGTTGCTCATGGGGCGCCTCTTGGAAGCTTTTGTTTGGTTTGGGCTTGGCGCAGCTGAAACTGGAGCTCGTTTATTTTAGTGCTTGCGTTTATATCGACCACTTTTGACACCGTTCTTAAGGGGCTGTTTCTGTCATTTGCTATGGGAAAAACTAACCAACGCTTAATGTATATTCAAAGAACGCTGCTATCCCCGGTAATGCACCTATATCCTGCCTCAAATGTGCTTAAAGTTTCCTTTGCGCTGAATATATGTGCAAATTGTATGAGTCCGGGGACAGCTGTTTTTAGCTAGTTTGGAACGGTTTTGCCTAAGCGTACTTCAAGCGTGATATCAACTGCTCTTTCGGCCGCTTGTGGCCACATAGTTTCCCCGTCGTTTGCGATATCAAGTGACTGTGCAGTAATACCGAAGATCGTGATTGTGACCAAATGTAGTAGTGACACACGCAAACTGACAATACGAGTGGCTGTATATCTCTGGGGAGGCCGCGTTCTGCAGTCGCAGGTCGCCCTTTGCGCAGCCGTACAGGGAGCGCTTTCCATCTTGGGTGTCCCGAGTAGGAGACGATGGGTGTCGCACGGTCCCTGCGATTCGGCAGGTGGACTCCGGGTGGCAGTGCTGGCGCTTCGGGCAGCCCCACCGTCCACAGATTTTGACCCCCGCACCCCAAACCAGCTTGGTGGACCTGGTCCTGGTCCAGCCAGCTAGCACGATTGATGGATGAGAGGTGGCCACCCATTCACTTCGCCCATAATAGCGGGAAGGGCGTCAGACAAGGGGGCACCATATGACTGGAATTATTTGCATCGCGCTCGCAGCGGGTATTTTGGAAGCTTCATTCGGAGGAGTCAGGGATAGAGTAAATGTAGAATATTTCAGCCACCTGAGTTTTGCGGATCACATGGTATTATTCAGAGATTCGGGAGAAAACCTTTGAAGAATGCTTCGGTAGCTATACTGAGAAAGTGTTCTCGTAGGATTAAAGATATATCTGAGTATGACGTCAACAAATTAAATAGACATGCAGAAAGCACACCTTTCAGCCAAGGCAATGAAATATGTAAGAGGTGAGTAAATGCATTTATCTGGGGCAAAATGGGAGTGTGCAGCCCAACCACGCTATGGAAATCAGGCGCAGATTTACCATGGCCTGGAGATCATTCAGTAAACCCTCCGAACTAACCAACATCAGGCTACCGTTGTAAGTAAAGAGAAATATATACAACAAATACGCACTCCAGTTGATGACTCACAACGCACAACTTGCTAAGAACATAGAAATATAATTTAAGTATGCAGGAATATAGCCATGGCAGGAGGGGGGGGGGGGGGGGGGGTTGGGTAGTTCGAACGCCGCCTCGAAATTTTTTCCAGGTGGCGTATACGCGAGCGTTAGTGTTCCTTTTGGACAACCTTCTCTCTTCCCATACCCCCCCCCCCCCCAACCCCCTCCACCCACCACCCCAAAAAAATTATGGCAACGGCCCTGTACGTAGGGCCAACGAGCCATTAAAAAGG
This sequence comes from Haemaphysalis longicornis, assembly GCA_013339765.2. Classification (NCBI taxonomy): domain Eukaryota; kingdom Metazoa; phylum Arthropoda; class Arachnida; order Ixodida; family Ixodidae; genus Haemaphysalis; species Haemaphysalis longicornis. The sequence continues at coordinate 87,916,263 of CM023448.1, read as the reverse complement.
CGTGATAAAATAAACTAGAGATCGGAAACGCGCAACTAGGATTAGAGAGAACACTCGGGTGTAAGATATCCCAGCTCAAATTAGGAGAAAACGTATAGTTGGGCGGGATGCGTAATGTGGAAGAACTGACGACCACCGTAGGCCACCAGTGTAATAGAGTGGCGTCGGTAGGAAAGACGTCAGAAACAGTATGAGAGCAGCGGTAACTCAACGGAAGGATGAGAAGGAAATTCGGTGGCAAAGAACGGATTCGGACAGCGGTTCACTTAGATGCAAACTCAGTAGGTCCACGATTCGGCGTCGTCATGGCCGAGAGATGGCGCATAAAATACTCGCTAAATGGCCCATGAATGGCCGACAGAATGCACGCAAAATGGCCGGCGGCACGCGTAATTAATAACGTTGAAGTAATGCATGTGTTACGCCATATTTCTGAGGGGACCTCCCGCAAAACAACGCAAATTGATTTCAAAAGAAAAAAAAAACTGGGATAATTTATGTCTGGGTAGGGATGGAACCCGGCAAGTACTCTCCCCAACCTCACCACAGCTCGCTGACATCAGCTGAATAAAGCTGAAACCAGTGAATGCGTTATGACTTTGGACTTCGAAACGTGTTAGGGACGTGTACAGAGGCTTGTATAAGATCATTTTACAATGATCATTTTGCAATTTTACAATTAGTGAATAGCGAGTAGCAAATGACGTTTCCTTTAGGTCTCATGGGTCGGTGGCAATGTGAAAGCGAGTATCTGTCCCGTCATACTAACGCAGCGAAGATAACGGGGGAAAACGATGATTATAATTGGAGCAGAAGTTTTGAAATTAACCATTTTCATGGTAATGAGTGGACAGGTTGGGCTATTAAACACTAATGCTTTCGCATCCACGAAATTATTAGTAGTTAGGCCCCTGTTAATTTTACCAGTGTTTTAGACAGCAGCCTGAAATTACTCTTCACTGGGGTTCCGCAGCACTGACTGACAGCTATTGCCTGCGCAAACACGGAGTAAAAATAGCACGGCACGAGTTTTGGTGACCCCGTAATTGCGGGGGCTGCCCCAGCTCTCGTGATAGGCGTTTCGTCGGTGCCACCGTGCCAACGCCACAACCACGGCGGCAAGGTTTGCGTCGAGCGACCTTGCCACAGCTTCGACCACACTCATCAGTGCTTTCCAAGCGCGCTACCGCTATCATGCACTCCACGAGTCGTCCCTGCTCGCCAGGGGAGGCTGGGTAATCACAAGCGGCGTTCGCTTTCGGTTTCGGACATTGTAGGCGGCAGCACAGTGGTTTATAATACTTTGAAAAGGCTATTTCTTCTTCTAGGTCTTTATAATGAAATTATTTGTTTGTCTCGCCTAAGAAAGCACAACAAAAAATTACACCAAACAGCCGTTCAAGCAGAACGGCAGCTGCAGTTGTGCTTCATTCGCCGGCAGGTCTGCAAACGGCCATACCTCTGTAAGCAGGCTGGCTAGAAAAGGGTTTCTCACCAGCCGGCACTTTCGTAGCCCCCTTGCCCCCAGTACCGAACTGTACTCCTCATTGGAGATCGCACCAATATATGCTAAAGACGACCGAGCCACTCGTGCAGCCTGATCCTCTGGGTGTCTCAGCGGGAAAGACGAGTTGCGGTCGATAATGAATTGGGAATTCTATTTTCAGCACCAGACGGCGATAAGCAATTTAAAACAAATTCAGGGAAGCTCGCACTCACGCGTAATATCTCCACGGTAACATAGCATCTGACACTAACCCACATTCGTTCCGTCGGACGTTACTGTTGCATTTCTCTTGGTACATTCAAAAACACACTATTTCGATAGTGCGTTTTTGTTTTTGTATGTGTGGCACATGGAGTACGCCGTGATCAGTTTAAAACCACTTTTTGCACTCTGCGTTTTTCGCTTCATTGAAATTTTGTTTTGCATTGCCAACATGTGTTTGCTCAATAACTGCGGCTTCTATGTTCTTGATATGTTTTGTATATTGTTCAAAGTTTTAGCTAACTTTCGTTACACATCCTGCCTCGTTTGTAAACTGCATTTTACGTTGGTTTTGATGCGATATGATGACCTATCTATTTTTGTCTTGTTCCACTGTTCCTTGTTGTTATCATTTTTTATGCCTTACTTCTATATGTTGGAGACAAATATCCACTTTTGTTTTCTTTGTCTGCCTCCCCCCCCCCCCCCCCCCCCACACACACACTTGCTCAATGCCCTACACAAGGGCCTGTAAGGTATCGGAGATAAATAAATAAATAAAAATAAAATAATTAAAGTAAAGCTTCAATGGCGAAGCTGTTGTAGGTGATCATTAACGGACACGAAGTTGAGTTTCAGTATCGTTCTGTTGTCGTTGTTGACGTCGGGGGCATGGCATTTCAATGAGCTGATGTTGAACGACGGCCACAGTTAGCTCGTCGTTTTGGTCGAAGTTTTCGTATGCCACTCCGCGAGCGCGACGTGTCGTCTCCAGCGGATCCTTGGCACGCTGGGCCTCTCGAAGCGCGGCATCTTCCTCGGCCGTGCGAACAATCCGTGGCCGGGCCATGTGGACTCAATAATAGCCTACACCAGCTTCGACATTCAAGTCGCGGCTCTTCTACGGTATACAGAGACCATGCGCACGACGATACGAGGACGAACGAACGAGGGCGTACGCTATGACGTGTCTTTCTCATTCCGAGCAAGTTTTGCCACGATAGGGCGAACGCTGGAGTTCTTTGTGGTCAATGTTGGCCAACGTCCCTCAGTGGATATGCTCGGCTTGACGAACGTGAGCTCGAGGCACGCGGAAAACGCTGTTTTTAGGTTTTTTTCGCCAATACTGGCCAATATCCCTAAGTGTGTATGCGTAGCTTGACGAACGTTCGCTCGAGCCACGCGTGCACAAGCGCTCGTAATTTTCTTTGTATTTTAAACTGCGGACACCATACAGAAACGATTTGCTCAACAGCGTCGCTATTAAAAAAACACGGTTTGGGGCTTCGCCACGTGTTTAGCCCAACAACGTCTATTTAGAAACTACGGCATGGATGAGGCTTATAGCTGAAAGTAGCGCTTAAAAAACTGTGGTTGATTCCTCTGTCATAGGAATCAGTAAAACAGGAAAGTGAAATGTGCAGCGAAATCTGCAGCGAAATGATTTGCAGGTCGGCAACTGTCTTGTGAGTGTGATTGGTGAGCGCCGTCCTGCTGGCAGGTGGCTTCGCCAAAGGTGTACTGGTATGATTTCCGTGATGGTGAAATCTTGGGGTATCGCGGCATAAAACATTTTCGTGTTAAACACTTTCGCGTTAAACGAACAACTTCAAGTATAACGTACTCTTTAGTACTAAAGGTTGCTGCCCCACAAGAAGACCCTGGGTGCAGGGGTGCACCCTTTACTGCCCGCTTGCTTCGTTGTACTGGCGTCACCTCCGTTACGGATATGACGTCAGTGAAATCTTCGTGTATCCAGGAATAAAACACTTTCGTGTTTTAAAAGGGCAGTTTCTTGCCGTTAGGGCGGACGGAAGCTTTGCTGAGGACATCGAATTTGTATCAGAGGAGCCCGACAATGTGAATAGGACAGAGCTTCAGCGACGCGTAGAGTGATGGTGTCTACGGTAACCCTCTAGGAAATGCTGGTAAGTGGCAAGTATGAACAGTGAATGCTGGTAAGTGGCAAGTATGAACAGTGAAAACCCGCCATCAGCGCGTCAGCCTGGTGTGCCCTGGACGCATGCAGTGAGGGCATTGCGTTTATGCACTGAGAAAATGATTTGATGCACTAATAGGAAGCCGGAAAGCATTCATGGAAAGCTGCATGCATTAAAAAGTTAAAGCCGTTCCACTCAATGTGAAAGCTGTCGGAAGTGCAGAGCTGTGATTCGCCATAATGGGTGGTGGCGCCGTTATCCGCTTACTGCAACCATCCATCACTCTCTTCACCGCAGTGTCTCATCACTCCTCTCTTGATGAATATGCAATTAAAAAATCCCGATTTCCACATGCTCAAGCACCCCCCCCCCCCCCCCCCCGCCTGAAACTGCGCCAGCGGGAGTTCTGTTCTTTTTGTGCTTGCTTTAATTTCGTATGCTGGAGCTGTTTTGCGTCTTTTAGAACGCGTAATTTTTTTTTTCTGCGCGGCTGGAGCCTTCCTGCGGCATTTGGAACGTGCCATTTGTTTCTTGCACGGCAGGTGCCTTTCTGCATCATTTCGAACGCTCCATTTCTCTCTTGCGCGGCCGCTTTTTTCGCTTAAAGTCGTAAATACCAACCCAACGAGCGTTCCTAACTAAATGAACGCGGGGGCTGCCGGTTAATTACGTGTATTTTGCCTCAAATGTACCTATCGTTTTCTTTGCGCTAAACAACGGGGAGATGTAGGACAAGCGCCAGCGGTTCACGAGTTTCGAACGCTTATGACTATTTAAACCGCGTGGTTTTAGAAGCCTCTGCGTGACTCCCTGACGCCGGTAGAGAGGCTCTACTTGGGTGCGTTATCTCGCTGCGCCGCCTGATGCAGAGAGTCGCATCGACCGTTAGCGAGCTAAGACGTCAAGGGGAGCCCATAAAGTGCTCTGCACTTAAAAAAACAAACGCTGGTTTCACGCAGTGAAGCCACATTCCTGCATTAAGTGCAAGGTTGGGAAAAGGGTGAAATGAATAGGGGGCGGAGAGGAATAGAGTGGGGAAAGGCTTCGCGGTCCCCTGAAAGCGCCTCGCGGACCCCATTTGAAAACAACTCGCTCCGCCGTTAGCGAGCTAAGAGGACAAGGCGAGCCCATAAAGTGCTCCGCACTTAAAAAGCTTGACAGCCACGGTTATGCGTAGCGCAGCTGTGACGGAAGGGGTAGGAGTGGTGAGTGTGTCACGGTTGGTTGGTTGACAAGCGTGAGACTATGCAGACGGTGATGGCGAAAGCGAAGGGGCAACTGGCCCTGCCAAGCCGAGCTAGAAAGTGTTGTTATTGCCGTATGGCGTAATGGTGTTCTACAAGAAGTGGACGGGAACCTTGGCGAGGAGATAGCGGGGGAAACGATGAAATATGACGTGCACACCGAGCGGGCAGCACTCGCTGCTAACATCGAAATAGTGAGTTGTGGTAAATAACTTGGGTTGGAACCGACAGACGTGAACACGCTGATGGGGCGCAACGAATACAGCTAAGCCTGTCAACAACGTGGGACTCACAAACTCTAGGTCACAAAAGTAAAGCAAGTAAAGCGAGAAACTTATGCACACTCAACGGAAGCGGGGGGGGGGGGGGGTAAGTCAACCGCACCAAAGATGTAATGACGAACTTATAGACATGGCTTACAGCACACAGAAAGTCGATTTGAGGGGAGCAGTGTAGGGAACAATCTATTAACGGACAAAAGTAGGCAAGAAAAATATAGACTACGCAAGTGAAAGGGCGCAAAACAGCAATTTATTAACTGTATTTAGCTACATAAATATGCAGCCCGGGAGAAAGCCTGAAAAGTGTTTGGAAACACAAAAACAACTGCACCAGGAAGCAATACACGTGTCACACCGTAGCCGAAAGTCACTACTGAGGCAGCCCCACCTGCTATAGCTTGTATTCATTGGCGAGGCGCGTATGCAGGCAACCATGTGAGTGCGCCGTCCCTGGTTACGTCGGGCTCCGCGAGATGGCGGTACTTGTCCGTGATACGCACATGACTGGTTGCACGTTCCAAACTCCACCTCACCGAACGCAAAGTAATGCCTCGAGTCCAATGTGAGTGCGATTAATAACATCTCTGTTGACACCACCGTTGAGAATCGGGTTGAAACGGAGCAGACGACGCACGCCGGTGTTTTTCTTTCTTGAGCATGCGCGCTCAGGGGCACAAGCTGCGCCATGTCCGTGGCGCATTGGCCACGTCTGTAGTCCAGGGTTCGACGGAAGTCCGTCTGGTCAGGTGGTAAGTTTTATTATGAATTGGCCATCTCTGTGGCCGTGTACAGAGTTGCCAAGCGAAGAAATTGACAGCTAAACTTTTCAATGAATACCACCTATAGGTACTTAGCACAGGAACGAAGAAAGGGAGAGGCGGTGGCCTGCTTATTAAAAAAGGAAAACTGACAGAGAGTGAATTTAAGCTGTGAGGACTACGAATGCGTAAAAGGCACGACAGCAGGGATAATATATATCTGGAGGTAAAGGAGCTCGAACATGGAATGAATACAGATGACAGAGAGAGAGAGAGAGAGAGAGAGAGAGAGAGAGAGAGAGAGAGAGAGAGAGAGAGAGAGAGAGAGAGAGAGAACTTTTATTAGAAGCATTGATCAGAAGGTTATGTGGAAGTGGTTCCATATTCACGGGAATCAAATGTGCCGTCTTTGCCGCGGCTTCCCTCTCGACTAGGATGAGCTAGCCTGGGAAAGAGGAGCTAGACAGCTGTCTCCAACTTCTCTTGGGGGTGGGGGAAGGAACTAGAAGCGATGGCAATCCTGGGGTAACTTTACGTTCTCCAATAATGTGCCTGGGTGTCCCAGGCTGCTGGCAGAAATTGCATCCGGCTGATAGTAGGCTTGGGGACATTAGGCTAAGCCGGGTGGGATGAGGGTATGTATTTGATTGGAGAACTCAGGTAGTCGTTTCCTGATGCTTTGTGAGGTTTGGATGTGGGAGTGGCAATGTTCTCCTACAAAGCTTATAGTGCGAGTAATGTGTTTTAATGAAGTGAGTGGGGTAAGGTTTACCGTACTCTCCAGCGCCCGGTTGGTCAGTACGCGGGCCTTTTGGAGAGCAAATTCGTTGCCTGCTGTGGAGGCGTGGACAGGCATCCACACGATTTGTACCTTTCTGTTGGGGTATCGACTTGATAGCGTTCGGTGTGCTTGAGGTGTCACCCATCCCGATTGGTAACTTCGGTATTATTGAGTATCCGTGATGATTATACGGACTGTGGTTTGCGTGAGCGCTGTCGCGGTGGCTAATTCTTCCGCTTCTTTAGTTGATCTTGTTGTTACTGTAGCGCTTGCGACGAGATCCTCTTTGGTCGTCACTACTGCTGTCTTAGCCTTTCGTACAGGGGGAGATGCCGCGCCAGCGTAGACCATATTATGGTCTGCGTCATACGCGTCGTTCAAGGCTGTAGCTATCCCTTCCCGCCGGCCTGTGTGGTGGACGGGGTTCATATTCCTGGGTAGAGGGCGAAGGGAGATTTGCGCTCTCCATTGGTCAGGAATTTCTAAGGCTTCGTGTCCAGTGTCGGAAGTCCACTTGATCTTCTAGCGGACTTTTCTTCCCGCATGAGTAATGGCTAGTCTTGACTTTTGGCTTGAGAGGTGGCCTTCCACTAGTTTATCAACCGTACTGTGCAGGCCCATTCTCTGCAGCCTGGCGGTGGACGCACTCATGCGAATGCTTAGGGCGTGCTTTGTTGCTTTCCGTATGATAGTGCGATTTTAGTGGTGCATTTCTTGCTTAAATTTTAATATGGTGTGAGGCAAGTGGTTCTGGAGAGCACAAATGCTTGACCGAAGCGAAGGGTGTCTGTTTACTTCAATCCCCCGTGTTTATTTGTCACTCCGGATATTATGTGATTGACCTGTTCAGTGGTTTTCGTCAAACGTTGGATCGCGACTTCACTTTAACCATCCGCTTGAATGTGGAGCCCAAGTAGTCGAAGGGATCGGCAATGCCTGATTGTGTGTCCCTCCACGACGATGCAGATGTCCTCTAGCTTATTCTTGTTACTTTGAGGCCGCAGAATTCATAGTTCTGACTTTTCTGGTGAGCGGCTGAGGTCGCACTTTTCTCAGCCCTCCAATCAAGTCCGTGCGCGTCCAGAGGGTTACATCGTCGGCACAGAAGACGTGGTTTAGGTTAGGTACACTGGCCAGTTGCTGAGAAACACCAAGTGGGGTAGGCCTAACACAACTCTACATCAGCCAGTTAAACTTGAACTACGATCAGCCAATAACCAAAAGCAAAAAAAAAAAACTCTCCTCTGGGACAGGACGGCATCACCTATAAGAAAAAGTGGACATGCCGCGACTAACCGCTAAATATTTGTGAAGAGAACGCAGATATAATCATAAAAAAGTATCTCTACGTACCGGGAGGTCATGTTAGTGTACTGAGCAGAAATTGTTTTTGACAACCCGATAAGGCCAGAAGCGGTTGACTGGTGCAGGTTCCCAGTTTCGTCGATCGCCATGGCTTTTGAATTGTCTCGTATGAGTTCATTTTTCTTTTTCCCAATGACCGCGCTGTCATGAATGGTCGCGTTTCGCGTACACTAACAGTGAGAAGGAAGGTGGCTACAGGCGATTGCTTGAACAGAGGCTGAGGTCTTACGTGTCCTGTCGTCTTAGCGCCGGCCGGTTTGACCGATGAAAGCGCGCCCGCGCGTCAAAGGGATTCGATAAAACATATTAAGCTGCCCTGTCGTCTTAGCACCGGCCGGTTTGGCCGATGGAAGCGCGCCCGTGCGTCAAAGGGATTCGATAAACCATATTAAGCTTATCTGGTGCAGTGGTTCTTGTCGAAGACGGGCAGCTCTGCTCGTTAGTTTACCTGGCGGCACAAAGTCTCGCCGGCGCTGAAAACAGAACCATGACGCCGTGTTTGGTTGCGACAGTTTTTCTAGGGATTGGAGAACCCATGCACGTAGTCAGGATCAATTCGAAGGTAATCGTCAGAGCATCGATCAGCGGGCCTTTCATGCTACACAGCGGCCATTTTTAGAACTTGAGAGATAAAGGTACGATAACGTTTTCCCCTCTTTGTATCTTGCAGGATACAACTGTGATACAACCCGTAACATGGCGCTGCTGCTTGTTTCTTTGCCATCCCAGCGATCAACTTCAAATTGATCCCGACTGTTCGGTAAAACTGCCAGACGTCTTTGGTTTGCTTCCGCAAGTGTAAAAAGCTGAAGTGAAACGAAACATTGTGTGACGAAACGCCGAAGGGTGTTCACAGGTCACGAACCTATCTGCACGTAACACGAGAGTCAAAATATAGGCGTAGAACTGTTTTAACCTTCTGAGGACGCCAAACCAGATGCGTCGCTGGCATGCAGCTGGCAAAACTCTGCGAGCAGGCGCGCTCAACTTTTCCGATCCGCCGCACCAATAGGAGCAGCGGATTTTTCATTAATGAATGCTACATCGGAGTCTCCATTTGGCCTCTCACTTACGTAGTCCATAGAGCAGGTGTTTATAGTGTTTAAGAATAAATGTGACCAAATTTGTCTCCGTACTCTGAATATAGTTTGAGCGCCCACAAACTACAGTTTATCGCAGCTGAGAGTTTTCATCTTTTTTCTTGCACCCTGAGTTTTCCGGTATAAATACGTTAAATACGCTTGAACTTCAGTCAGGGTGCTGTCATAGAGTTTTCGATGGCTGCGATATTGCTCACGCCATCGGTTTCGTTTTTTTCGTTCTGTATATTATCTGATTGAAGATACTGTATTCCTTCAAAAAAAGAGACGTTTATCTCCTTGCCTTTCGAACAAACACAGTGCGGGAAATGTCATCCAGCCACTCACAAAAGCGAAGAACGGAAAGCACACCCTCACCAACTTTGAGAAACACAAAACCCCACGCAGCTTCATACTGTGCAAGCCAAGGATCAGCCACACAGGCTGAATCTCAGGTACAGTTCACCGGTCATAGAGGATCGGATGCCAGAACAAGAGGAACAGCAGCCTGCGATGTGCCCTGGCATATCGCAGACTGCGATCAAAAGACAGCAGGGATAAGTAGGCAGTAATCTTCCGGTAGCGTGCAAACACACAGCCCTTACCGTTAACACGAGCAGCAGCCCCGCAGCAGATGAAAGGCCGTCGCGGCACTTCGCCGCTGTCATGTTACACACTGTGCCACGGCGAGTAGCGCCGTACGACCGCCTTCTCCCGGAAGTCCAAGCACGCGTGCACAGGCGCCCTCCCTGCAAACACGGCAGGAGATCGAGAGGCAGCAGTACAAAGGTTTCGGAACCGTGTGGATGCGAGCAGCAAGCTCGCGGGGGGCAACAACGCAGTGAGACAGACAGGGCGGGTAATAGGTCCGCTCACCTTTTTCCCTAGCCTAGGGATGAGTTAGGAGCGCCACCGCGGAACGAAATGTTGGAAGAATCGGAGCAGTGCTTCTTCCGGCCGCGCGCCTCGCAGACTAAATGCGATCGGCGCGCCGACCCACGGCTCAGTTTCGAAGTGAACCCATGCACCCTACCTGTTGACGGGAACCAGGGCCCTCGCCTTTGTTCTGGAACCAGGGAGGGGCAGAATGATACCCGCCAACGAAATACCTATTAGTACCTATTCGCTCCGCACCTATTCGCCGTTAACGACAAAAATTGATCCTTTAGTTGCAATATTGCCCCGCGGCTGATGCGAATCCGCAACTTGGGATTTAAATAAAATCATATAACGAGAGTCTCAGAGCAAATATTGCCAAAGACGACCTCGCTTAGTCTTATTACTCGGGTTACAAAGCTTTTGATATTTTGGTTTGCGATATTTCCCATAGATGGGGGCGCTATAGCATTCCTAGTGTGTGCTCGCCTTGCGCACGCAGTGTCTCCACTGTTCTGCGCGATGCTGCGACCTGCTTCGTCCGCGTCGCCGGAAAAGAACTCTGTGTTGAGCCGATCGATAAACGGAACCGTCTGGCGCACGCGTGGTGCCGGACAGCTCTGAAGTTAGGGAATCGATCAATGCGTGGCGCTGAAAGCAACGGCACCCCTGTGACAGCGAAGCGTTGCATCTATCCAGGCGTCTTAGTGCCGTCTTTAGCGCTAAAAAACGCGGGCATGCTCGAACCAGTTCACAAGCTTCCCATTGCACATTTTCGTGTCCGTCACCAGTATGCGGTCCTAGTGTGCGTGCAAAACACTCGACAAAGGTGCAGTGAACAAGAATATTGTAACAGTGCCATTCTAAGAAATTGATTTGGCTGAGGCATTTATTGATTGATGGTAGGGTTTAACGCGCCGACACAACGCAGGCGATGAGGCGCGCCGTGGTGGAGGGCTCCGGATTAATTTTGACCACCTGGGGATCTTTAAAGGAGCCATGAAGACAAAACATAAGTTTGTGTTATTCGAAAGATTTCGCGTTTTATAGTGCCCCCAGCGATTGTCCGAATGCAAACGATGCTTTATTCACTGAGAAATTAATTAATTCAAGTTAAAATTTTAATTTCGCCGCTAAATCATGATCTTTCGTGGTCTGCAATGACATCACAGTGCCTTGTTTACTGTTAGTAAACCTAGATGGCGCCACCACACCGCGGCCAGCCATTCTCTGCCTTTGGTTTGTTCCTGAACGTATTTATAACTGGCTTGTTTTGTTCGTGGAGGCAATCGTTTCGTGAAACATGGTGCTCGCTCGACAAATACGGTCACGTAAGACATCGTCGCTTGCGTCAATCGGCCAGTGTCGTCGGAAACAATCCCAAAGCCTCGCCGTCCTGTGCAGCTAAACCAAGCATTGTGCGTGCAGTACCAACAGCACTATTCGCCGCGAGCTCGACATGTAGGTGGCGACAGCGTCGCGCTGCTAGTGTGGATGCTCCGCTGAGCGGCCCGTAAGAATGCACACTGTGGGCGCGCTTCGTGCTTTTTTCTCGCCGTATGTGCGCACGAAAGGTGCAAACAAGAGTGGTATGCTGTAGTTCGGTTCCTCAACGTTCAATGTATAGCATAGAAGCGGCAGTCAGTTTTCATTACTACGCCAAAAAAAGCGACGGCTCATCGGGAATCTCAGAATGGCCGTAATTGTGACAATGAACTTGTACGCTGTGGCTCGTAGCAAGCTCGATCTTTCCAGACTATGGCTTTGAGCCTTCAATAAAAGCATAAATAGAAACAAATCAGGAAGCCTCGATCTCTGAAATTCAGTTTACAACGGCAATCTCAATCGCTTTCACTGGTAGCATGACGCATTCTTGCATTTGCGGGCTGCCCTGAAATGGTAACACTACTTAACTGCCCGAAATTCTTTCTAAGAGCTTACGATATTTTTTGTGTATTCAAAAGGCAACATAAAATTACTGAATTTTGATCAGCACAGAGATATAAATGTAACCTCTCTAACGGGTCTTTTAAATGAAATTTTAGCGACTCTGAAGGAAGGTTTGATGAATAACGGTTTCAGATCACTTATTTACGGGCTTTCGTCGCAGTGAACTTGCGAATTGAATTGTCAACGCACGCAGTACAATCAACAATCTCATGTTTAGCTAGGTTTTCGCAAAGTGACAAGCAGGTTTACAGTGGGCAAAAAAAGCTTATGGGGACTCACAGTGAGCACAAATTTTCTGTTACGGCAGCTCTGTTGACCATTTGCGTTCCTTTTAAAATCTAACAGGTGCCTGCAACAGCGAGATGTGTTTGCATTCTTGCGTATAAGGTCGCTTACGAACCCTAAAGATGGCAATAAATGAAGTTGCGCTGTTGCAGATGTAGTAAAACATTGTTTTTTTATTTCTCGTTGCGAATCAGCGCAACGGGTTCCCGTACTACTAACTTTGTTTTGTAAACTGAATATCGCCTTTGTCTTGGCATTTAATTCTTGAGGCAAGAGCAGAGAGAAGAGAACGCATGTAACGCGAAAAGCCAAACTATGCATGGTTATCAGTATTACTTACAATCGAAACTACACTAGGCGTTGTGTTCTGTAGCGGTGCAAAAGCAGTACTTTAACACGTATTTTCAAAATTAATTAACCCCCCTTTGGTCCGAGATTGTCCAGGAATTGTGGCTCGCCTTTTTCAAAAATGTATTGAAAGCAAGCATTGTGGAAAAAAATTAAAAAAACAAACCAGCGAGTCATGGCACACACCCCTCACAGATGTGGGCAACAACGTGCATTATATTACGCGTTTTCGCCTCTTTCTTTAAACTTTGGTCAACCTTAAGAGGTTAAGACGTGACCATATTAGGCATTTGGTTATGCTGAGTGAGACACGTTTCTGGACAAGGTGATTCATGTCGGATTTGAAAATGATGTATATGAAAATGACCTACGAAATGCCACATGACAGACGCAAACACACAACTGCTTAATTTTACCGAAACATCCCCCCTAAATACTCTTGCGCATCCATAGAAACGTATTTTAAATAATACGTAAAATTAACAATTCGATACAGTTGAATAAATGTTTATTCCTCCTCCTCAGTATAAACAGCGACTGTCCAAAAAATGGTATTTTAGAAATATACTGGAAGGACACGATCACACAGGCGCTTGCTGGTGTAAAATACGTGTCCGGTAATGTATGGGCGATAGCTCAGGGGTCGTGTGTGGTGTAAATGTTTTTGTTTGTTTCTTCTTTCTATAAGGACACAGCGCAGTTTTACAAGAGTGTGGAATTTGCACACGTATGTACAGGTCTTGTCTCTTCTTACCCGTTTCGCGTACTAAGCTTTTATCCTTTAAATAATCACCACGCCACCTTCAAAAAGCACCCTTCGACGTTCCCGAAACGGCAGACGACTCCACTGTGCAACGTGTGGAAGCAATGTTTATAACACGTTTCACACTCAAGCGGTGACCAGGACGAAGATGTTTCGTGGAATTAAACCAGTGCATTAACCCGCAACGGCCGCTGATTGTTGCGTTTCTAAAGGAAATGCGCAAGCAGAGGTAACTATGTCATTGCTTACTGCCAAACGAGCACGCATAGTGGTTGTTTTGTCGTGTGCAGCACGCGTCTTGCGCCGCACGCAACGTGAAAAAGCAGACGACGCGAGAGCGCCATCCACACTAGGAGCGGTTCGTCCCGCCGCCGCCAGGGGCCGACTGTGTTCGCGCTCGGGGCGAATCCGCATCTCTACTTCTATGTTTACGTGTGCTTTCGTAACTTCCACTATATGTCCCACCATTCTTAGGGCTTAAAAAGAATGTGCCCTAAGTTTAAGCGCAAAAAAATTACGCCCACCTCCCCTCGCGGGAACCCTGGTGTGATGCAACGCATGTCATGAGGGGTTCCACTGGCGTTTTCCATCGTTACGTATTGATTACGCTTATAGCAGGGATTCTCACGCGAAGGGGAGGTGGGCGTAATTTTCCATTTTCACCATGCAATGCACATGCAGACACGTATGCTCAGGTACGGTCTTTATTGCAGACGAGAATGAGTGCCTTGTGGTCCGCAAAGTGCACAGTTAGGGGCTCGAGGATTGCATCAAGCAATCGTCGAGTACTGCGAGAGAGTGCAAGCGTAACGCGGACGACCGTCGACTGAGACCGTCGGAGCGCGGCATGCCGCTTTATATTCACAGCGCCCGAAGGAGAGGAGAGCGCGGAGAGAGAAAGAGTACTGCACATGCGCAGCGCGCGCAGCGCCGAGCGCAGCGCCCCCCACCGGCGCCTAGCAACGGAGTGAGAGCGCGCTGCGCCAACCCGCAGCTGTTTGGGAGAGAGTGTTCGCTGTCGGAGAGAGGAGAGGAGGAGAGGCGCAGCTGTGCGGACAACGCCGCACAGACGCAGGAAGGACAGAGGGGCGAGCATGAGATGCGTTGCATCTAATAGCTCGTTCGGCAAGCTTATAAGCTCGGCGTAATTTGCGTTTGCTTTTGCCGCCCTCCGCCAATCGCAGAGCTGTCTGGTATGACATCATAGGTTCTGTTGCAGGAAATGAGCTAGTGGGTCGCATGGCCATTACCTTATTTCCTAATTATGTAGCTTATTTGAGCGAAGTTTACGTTAAAAGTGGTGACAGTATGATTCTAACGAGACAATCTTTTGAATGAACGAAACTTGTGTTTTCTCTTCGTGGCTCCTTTAACGTGCGTCGAACTCTCGTACACACGGGTGTTTTTGCTTTTCGCCTCCATCAGAAAAGCGGCCGCCGCAGCCCGGAATCAAACCCGCGTCCTCGTGATCATCAGCGCAACGCCTTAGCCACGGCAGTCTAAGAAAGGGTGTATTCAGTGGGGGGCACTGAAGCGAAAAACTGCTAATCCCCAAAGGGCGCAGCTGTAGAATTCGGGAGGGCGAAATTTCGTAGTGGATACAATCACCAGGTACCACTCGTTCTCCGTGGGTTGGAATCCTGATCTATGCGCTAGCTTTTTAGATATTTAAATACCGATTAAAACTAGTACATATTATTAGAGAACACCGAACACCGGTTCCCTTGGCATCCATTACGGCAGGAAAAGACCTTGGCGCAGAACGTCTCCTAGGCATTGCTTTCGTCACCGCAGCTGATTGCGACGTACGCAACGCACGGCGAGTTTTATGCTCATCCCTATCCCTTTCTTACCGTACCGCTCGCAAGCGGTCTACTTGTAAGAATTTTGAGCTACTGAAAGCTATAGAATTTTAGTTCACTTCTCTAAAAGTTGTAATACGAAGCAAATACCCAGAACATCTCGTCTGAGAACCTTTCATTCGGGATGGCCCGCATTTTCCTGGTGACAAAAACCTTCCTTGTTTGCAGCATCGAAAATGGGAAAATGGAGAATAGATGGCGTCGGGTCACGAATAACATTTCGTGCAAGGGTGGTGCAGCGTCCACGCGTTTTGAGGCTACTGATCTCTTCCCACATCATTCACGGGACGGCGCCGTTTTGGCAATACCCCCCTCGCTTTTCTTGTGCTGTTCCTTCAAAGACACGTCCTCACTAATCACAATGGACACTGCCGTACGCACGGAGCGGGAGGGGGGGGGGGGGGCAAGGAGGGGCTTCCAAATGTTTGGTTTTCGGGGAAGGGGACGGGCGATGGAAGAGCTCACTGCCTCCGCCTACCATAACACCAACAGATATTCTTCGGTTGCAAGAGACACGACAACGTAAGGCGGCGTCGTGTCGACTTATGGGTTCACCACAGGGATCAGGCATTGTTGGATGCTCCTTTAAAACAAAACTGAGCAAAACAATGAAAAAAATTAGAAGCCGTTCCACTCAATGTGAAAGCTGTCGGAAATGCAGAGCAGTGATTCGCCATAGTGGCCTGTACCGCCGTTATCCGCTTACTGCTACCACCCCATGCAATTCAAATTTCCCGCCTTCGCAGTGCTCGCGCGCCCCCTGCCTGAAACTGCGCCAGCGGGAGTTCTGTTCTCTTTGTTCTTTTCTCCCCGCACGTGCCGGCGTTGCACTGCCATCGTAATTGGGCCCATCTCCCCGCGAGGGGGACTCGAGTAAATGCGTCGCATAGGGGGTGGGTGTATTGCGTTAACGTTTATTGTTTGGGGAGTTGGTGGTAGTGAATGCGTTGTATCAGCAGCTTCTTGACGTAGTTTGAATGAGTCAAGGATATAAGGCGCGTTCGTAGCCTCCCATTCTGTGTCGGCTTTGTGGCGCAGTGGGTAGAGCACCATGTACATTGCGTTCCGCCCGCAGGGTCGAGGGATCGAAACCAGGCGCCGGATAGTATTTTTTTTATATAGTGTAGGGGGAGGGGTGCGGACAACGACGGTGCGGACTACGACGGACGTCAACGCGGGTGACATCGTGAGTTACTGAAATGCTCTGCATTTAAAAGCTATGTGGTGTACGCTTGGTTTTATCTAAGTTTAATGTGGATTTATTAACGCGACGGCGTTATTAGGTGCATTTTTCGATTTCCCCGTGGGTGCACGCTAGACGTCCGATATCAGCCGTGCTCTCCAAGCGTCCGCGGAAATACGTCATCGCTGTCAGCCGGAAAGTACGACTATGACAGCGAGAAGCCAGGGCTCGCCTAAATCTGCAATATGGTGCAGCTACACCTGAAGTGTGGAAAGCAGGACAATGGTTCCGGCGGAGACGAAAGAAAGGACATGAATTTCTGAAGATGCCGCGCCTGCGCAGTGAAGTTCGTTCAACACCCTGTCGGCGGGAAAATGCTCAACAGACACGGTCACCAGCCGTGCCCGCAACTTACGCCATCACAACAAAGCGCCTCTCCACAGGAAGACAAAAATTTAAATTTTCGGTAATTCACGTGCGGAAGGTACACCTGGTAAGTGAGGTCCGCAGTAGTGGAGGGCTCCGGATTAATTTCGTCAACCTGCGGATCTTTAATGTGCCCTGGAATCTCGACACACAGGCGTTTTTGTTCTCGGCTCCCACCAGAAAAACGGCCGCCGCGTCCGGGAATCGAACCCGTGTCCTTGGTCTCAACTGCGCATGCCTTACCCACTGAGCCTCTGCGACGTGTTTCCCACCAGAGCTAATGCCGGCACCAGCATTTGGTCACCAAACTAAACATGACCAAAAGGATTAACGCCAGTCTCTAAAAATGAAGGGGGGCACACATTATGAGCAGGAACGAACTAACATAAAACCCAGTATATAGCGTCTAATTACAAAAATTTTCGAACCTCTTTTCGATATTCCCGCTCTTCTGTTTCTACCGCAAGCTATATTTGGCAAATGACAGATAGCGCCACGCGGCCAAGTATAAAGTCCCCGTCAGAATGGGTACGCAGGTGCTCCCAGAGAACGGTCACGTAGGGCCTCCTATTTGGGCCTAATTCTGACCTTGCAGTATTATCTAAATAAATATTTTTGGCAGTGGCTCTAGAGTCATGTGGCAGAGTCGATGTCAGAATCGCCAAAAAAACGAAAATGTTTCACCAGTCGCTCACATTATAAAATGCCTAACCAAGATAAGAACAGAAATCAGAGAAGGAATGATAAGGCTCATCCAGTCACTGATCATGAGCCAGATGTCGAAGTGCCTACCGTACCATAAACTTACCCGCACCGAAGACAATCAAATGAACACCATCATCAAGACAGCATATAAGACAGCCCTCCACCTGGCAGTTTTTACCGTGCTGCAGGCTAAAATAAAGTTTATCCAATCCCAATCCGTGAGAAAAACTGACAACCGAAGGACCCCCAGAGTAATAAAATGGACACCCAGAGAAGGGTTTATAAGAAGGAAAAGTCCTTTAACTCTACGGAGGGACGAAATAACAAAATTCGGACGCAAAGAATAGACTTGCGCAGCGCAGCACAGCAGCAGAAGAAGGTCAATGAGATTGATTGATTGATTGTAGGGTTTAACGCGCCGACGCAACGCAGGCGATGAGGTGTGCCGTAGTGGAGGGCTCCGGATGATTTTGACCACCTGGGGATATTAAAGTGCACCGAAATCTCGTAGACACGGGCGTTTTTGCTTTTCGCCTCCATCAGAAAAGCGGCCGCCGGGGCCAGGAATCGAACCCGCGACCTCGTGCTCCGCAGCCCAACGCCCTAGCCATTGAGCCACCGCGGCGGGTAAGGTCAATGGGAGAGGCGTTCGTCCTGCAGGGACCTAAATTGGCTGTTGACGAAGATCATGATTAACACGTCCTCAAATTGTGTATTTAAAACTATTTTGAAGAAATTAGAGAAACCGCTCTCCTGGCACCGAGGGTGTGTCTCGGAAAACAAAATCAGGACGGGCAATCCCCCCACCCCACCCGTGCGGGAAAGAATGGACCACACGCCATCACGGACGTGACACCGATCCAACGACCCATATAAAAAGCTCTTTACCACTACAAAAACCTAGATACAAACCTACACAAGGACAGTCGATAAGCCAATATTATGAGAACACAATATGTACCGATTCCGGCATGTACGAAAAAAAGGAGGCAGCAACTGTCGTAGTTCACTACTCTGGCAATCTTTGTGACCGCATGGTTTTCCTGCATACATGAACGAAGAAGCGGAAGTTCGAGCAATCCTCTTTGCAATGCCACCAGCGGCAGTATCGAATAGAAAGTAGTTTAAATACCATTACATACTGCCGAAGGGCGTTAGACTGCTGGCTGCACGGCACGCGAACCCACATCCCGGGCACCTTGCAGCCACGACGACCGGACTCCCCTCTACGAAACATGTTAAGAACGCCTCGTAATCCTACTCCCAGGAGCACGATCTTCCCCCGTGCTAAAAGGCAGTCTCAATTCTGAAGAATTGCAAACTCTGTGGAGGATAAACGAACATAAATTTCTACAAATAAATGTGGCCGAATATATTTGGTGGGGACATCACACATTATCTTAAAACTGTGCTTACTTCGGGGAACATCCACCCTCTTCCACGCAACCTAGGCATGTAAAAGGGTATGATCGGGGGAGAATAACTCAAACATTACACATTCCACTTCCATCGAGATGTGGCAGGGAGCTGTAACCAGTTCGTTACCGCAAAATAAGCGCGAGCTGATTGGGATGGAAAGGGAAGGAGCTGCTGCAATTTGGTGCCCTAAACTTCAAGCTCTACCTTTGAGGTTTCTAACATCTCTTTACCCCTTTTTCGTAAGCCCAAACTATTTCTTCAACAAAAATCCTTCACCTTTTCTATGACTTCGCTAAAAAGCAAAAACGTCAATTCCGGCACAGACAATAGAGAATAAACACTTTGAAACATTGACACTCACACCTTCTCGCTCAAACCGACCAAAACCCCGTAGCCGCAACCTCTCACGCTGCCATCTGAAGCCACAGAAGCACAGACGGCCTCTGTCTCTCCGGGGACCCGGCGATTAAATCTCTTTCTTGTAGCCTGTCTCTTCGCTGACATTCAGAGCTCGTAAAGCATAGATCGTAAATGCAGCAATTCCGTTCCAAAACCGTCTCTGGGAGCAAAAGTAACACCATCGCGTGGTACATCTTAATGCATCTTTTTTTGCTAAAGCCACTGCGCGTTTCCGGGAACGCTCGGCGGTCGCCGCGAGGCACGCGCTCCCAAGGGCAGGGAATTTTCTGGGCATCTTTAACTGGAACGGCCAACTTACGGCCAGTAACAACAGCTCCGCTGTTAAAATAAAGGAACTAAAAAGTAGGAGTAGAGAAGGAATTTCTAGCTTTAAATATTGTTCGAATGCGAAACGCAGTCGCTGTCTTCAAGTGGTTATCATCATAATGAAACTTCGGGTGATAATCGAGACGAATACCTAGGAATGTAGTGCACACACTAAACGTTTTAACACCCTTTTAAGCCAAAAAGGGTGTAGCATAAGTGGAAAACGGGTGTCGGGAGGCCTTTACACTCTTTTTCTTGAATCTCAACACCCTTTTCCTAGCTCTACACCCATTTTGTGTGAAAAAAGGGTATTGATCAACTTCAACACCCTTGGTTTTTCTTAGGGTGTTGAAAGGGTGTGGAAAAGGTGTTCAGCTGTTCATTGTATAAGGCCATGCTTGGATGTGTATAAGCACTGTAAAGAAAAAGACATCCCCTCATATACTTTTCTACTCGCCCGAAATCTTCAAACGCAAAAAAAAATAATTGCTCGTATGCAATAGTAGTTCGTTTCCATATTCGGTGCACCTCATGCCCCAATTTTAGCTTTGGCACGTGAAACACCAATTTGAACCTTCAAAATAAAAAGACTATAGTCGTGTGGCGAAAGGGGTGTTTACCGACTGCAACACGCTTGGTTTTCTGTAGGGTGTTGAAACGGTGTGAAATAGGTGTTCAGTTGCAAAAAAAGAACAGCGCAGCTAGCTAGGGGTCGACCTAGTTCCTTCCGGTGTTTGCTAAGTTTGTTATGTTTGCTAAGCTTTGCAATGTTCTTGCTAAGCTAGGAAATACCACTGAGGGGTGAGGCCAAGTTTAACCGGATTTTACAAGGCTTTACAAGAAAGAGTGCTTAAGGTGTCGTCTGAAGAGCGTTCAACCAAGATGACCTGCATTTTCCTCGTGATACCCAATTTTTGTCCTATCTTAGATCAAAACAGGGAAAATTTCGCGTAGGCAACGTCTAGACTCGGCAATTTTTAACAGCAGAGCTGTTTAAGCTTGAGCTTCTTCCGGTGGCGTTATAAAAAAAAATTGTGGTTGATTCCTCTGTCATAGGAATCGGTAAAACACGAAAGTGAAAAGTACAGCGAAATCTGCAGCTGAGCATGATTTGCGTGTCGGCGGCTGTCTTGTGGGTGGGCTTGGCGAGCGACGTCCTGCTGGCGGATCGCTACGGCAAAGGTGAACTGGCGTCATTTCCATGACGGATATGACGCCAGTGGAATCTTGGTGTATACCGGCATAAAACCCTTCCGTGTTGAAATATACAACCCGAAAACGAACCCTAAGTATAACGTACTCTTTTTGTTCTAAGGGTTGCTTCCCCGCAAGAAGACCCTGTACGCAGGGGTGCACCCTTCACAGGCCGCTCGCTTCGTTGTACTGGCGTCATTCAATTGTTTGTGTATCCCGGAATAAAACTCTTTCGAGCTAAAAAAAATACCAAGAACAAAAACTTTTCCGCTGCTAGGCGCCCGGCACGACCTTCGAGCCGTTGCATAGGCGAAGTCAAGCCTCGCCTAGCAAGGACGTCACTGCGCCGACGCGGTGACACCTACACAGACACTGCTCGGCACAGTCGCCGGTCTAGGCTCGAACGTGCAGTGAACTTGCATGCAGCCAGCGGCTCCTCGTATCAGTTTCGGGCGGCACGCGCTCTTCCACTTTTCCGTGTTCGCCCCGAGATCGAACACACTCGGCCCCTGGTGGCGGCAGGACCAACCTCTCCTAGTGTGGATGGCGCTCTCGCGTAGTCGGCTCGTTCACGTTGCGCGCGCCGCAAGACACGTGCTGCACACACGATAATAACGAATACGGGCCCCTGTTTGGCACTAAGTAGTGGCATAGTTACCTCTGCTCGCGGATTTTATCTAGAAACACAATACTCAGCGGCCGTTGCGGGATAATGCCCTAGTTTAGTTCCATGAAACATCGTCGCCGTTGCCACCGCTTGATTGTGAAACATGTGATAAACATTGCATCGACCCATTGCACTTTTCTTATATTGAGTGCAGACGTCTGCCGTTTCGGGAACGTCAAAGGGTGCTTTTTGAAGGTGGCATGGTGGTTATTTAAAGGATGACAGTGTACTACACGAAAACGGGTAAGAACCGACAAGACCTGTGCATACAAGTGTATTTGCCACACGCTTGTAAAATTGCGCTGTGTCTTTTCAAAGATTTTTCCACGATTTTATTTCCTCAGAAGTACGAGGAGCCAGGCTGGGACTAAAGGCTACAAAGCCTGACAGAGTCCCCAGCCCCCTTTGGTACAGTACAATGAAGAAGCAAAGTTAAAGAAGCTGGAAATTCTAATGTTTGAGTTATAAAAATAAAAGCAACATGTAGAGCACAAGACATTCAAGAACAATATGAGAAAGGTACAGTAAGGTACATTAGAGTACAGAAGAGTAAAGTAAAACAAAGAATAAGTGGACAATCAGGGTAGAACTATGATTGGGTTTTAAAGATAGACACAACTACAAAACCTGCGCATTAAACAAGTCTAAACAACATCCACAGTTATAGCCATTGAAACAGATATTCTGATTGAAGAGGTATTCTTTCGCCTGTGTTTTAAATATGTTTCTACTGCATTTGAAATCAATGTGGTCTCCAACTGTGTTGAGTATGTCGGTGCTTTGATGCAGAAAAGACCACCTGCCGTAGTTGGTTCGCAATTTCGGCACGAAATAAAACGAAAGACGAAACGAACAAAAACAATTACATTGCACACGAATAGTGCGCTGTCACCCATACATTACCGGGGAGGTATTTTGCACCCGCAAGCGCCTGTGTGATCGAATTCTTCCCTCGCCTTTTCGAAAATAAATACCATTTTTGGGCAGACGTTGCTTCTACTTTGTTGTTAATTTTGCGTATTATTTCAAATACGTTTTTGTGGATGCGCAAGAGTATTTCAGGGGGATTTTTCGGTAAAATTACGCAGTTGTGAGTTTGTGACTGCCCTGTGGAATTTCGCGGGACATTTTTATATCCCATTTTCAATTCGCGACAAGAATCACCTTGTCCAGAAATGTGTTTCACGCAGCATAACCACATGCCTAATATGGTCATGTCTGAACCTCTTAAGGTGGACCTAAGTCTAAAGGAGGAAAAATAGCGTAATTTAACTCACGTTATTGCCCACACTTGTGGAGGGTGTGTGGCTCTAGTCGCTGGATTTTTTTATTTCTCCCACTATTCCCGCTTTAAATACCATTTTGAAAAAAGGCGAGCCATAATTAGTCGAACATCTCGGGCCAAAAGGGGGGTTAATCAATTTTGAAAATACTGGCGTCTACTTGTTGAACTACTGCTTTTTCACCGCTACGGAACACGACGCCTAGCGTACTTTCAATGATAGCCAACGTTTCGCGTTTAGCGTTACATGCGTTCTCTTCTCGCTGCGCTTGAAACGTTGGCAGACCCCCCCCCCCCCCCCCCCAAAAAAAAAATTTAAAGCACAGAAAACTTTTATCCGTGCCTTCTTTAACCAATCCTCAAGATCTAAATTCCAAGCCAAAAGCGAGGTTCATTTTACAACACAAAGGAGTTACGGGGAAGCCGTTGCGCTGTTTCGTAGCGAGAAATAAAAAAAAACGTTTTACTACATCTGCAACAGGGCAACTTCATTTGCCATCTTTATGGTTTCGTAAGCGACATTACGCAAGAATGCCAACATATCTCGCGGCTCTAGGAACCTGTCATATTTTAAAAGGAACGCAAATGGTCAACAGTGCAGCCGTAATAGAAAATCTGTGCTCACTGTGAGGTCCCAGATGCTTGGTTTACACACTGTAAACCTGCTTGTCACTTTGCACAAATCTAGCCAAGCAATGAGATGTTGATTGTACTTCGCGCGTTAGCAATTTAATTCGCAAGTTCACTTGCTACGAAAGCGTTAAATAAGTGATCCGAAAGCGCTATTCACCAATCCTGCCTTCACAGTCGCTAAAATTTCATTTAACGAAAGCTACGCGCAGAGGACCTGTTAGAACGGTTGCATTCATACCTCTGCGCTGGTTAAAATTCAGTGATTTTAGGTTGCCTTTCGAATACACAAAAAAAATATCGTAAGCTCTTAGAAAAAATGTCGGGGCTGTGAAATGGTGTTACGATTTCAGGGCATCCCAGCAAATGCAAGAATTCGTCACGCTACCAATTAAAGCGATTGAAACTTCTGCTGTAAACTGAAATCCCGAGATGGAGGCTTCCTGATTTGTTTCTTTTTATGCTTTTATTGAAGTCTTTAAGCCACACTCGGGAAAGATCGGGCTTCCTACGAGCCACGGCGTAGAAGTTCATTGTCATTATTTCGGCCTTTCTGAGATTCCCGATGGGTCGCAAGTTTTTTGGCGTTGTAATGAAAACTTATTGCCGCTTCTATGCCATACATTAAAGGTTGAGGAACAGAACTACAGAATACCACTCTTGTCTGCGCCTTTCATGCTCAAATACGGCGCGAAAAAGGCACGAAGCGCGCCCACAAGTGCATTCTCCCGGGCCGCTCAGCGGAGCATCTACCCCTCTCCACCCTCCTCCGCTTGAAAAGAACGAGCGATGAGACACAGCGCCTCGTGACTCCGCGCCGAGCACGTCGTGTACGCTCCCGGAAAACATGGGTCGGCCGAAGGAGTATGCAACTCCCGAGGACGAAGCAGCGCTGCGAGAACGCCGCCGCGTCGATCCGACCCCGCCTAGCAAAACAGCAAAACCGGAAGAAGCTATCGATGCCCAGCTACGCTGTTTCTCCAGTCTTGCACCGCTAGTGCAAGCTCGGAGAGAGAGAGAGAGAAAGCAACGCTTACTGGCTGAAAAAACTAGCTAAGACCTTTTCTATTTTTTTTTTTTTTTTGCTGCAAGGGTGCAGTGCGCAGACGTTTCGAGGCTGCTAAGGTGTAACGACATCAGTCGCAGGCCTACGCAATCTCGTCAAGTAGCCCTGTCCCGCACACTTTTTTCTGCTTCCATGACACATCCTGACCAAGCTCGAGAGGCACGGCAGTACGTAACGGAGAGGGGGATGAGGATGAGAGGACTCCACCCAAGAAAACATTTGTGCTTTGGGTTGAAGAGAAGACTCCCCCTATCACAAAGACTACCTGGAGCGATTTGTCGGTCGCAAGTAATGCACAATGCTTAGGTCGTTTCGACGTATACCTCCTTTTAGGAAACCGATCGGGCACCTTCCAGAGCCCCAAAAGAAAAAACAAAAAAGGTTAAAGCAGTTCCGCGCTGTGAATAGGGATTACCAGCTGAGTTGTATAACACCAGGGGTGTACACGTATCCGTTTGTGGTGCTGAGCACGAGGACGCGGGTTCGATTCCCGACCACGGCGGCCGCTTTTGTGATGGTCGCAAAAAGCGAAAACGCCCGTGAGTTTGAGGTTTCAGCACAAGTTGAACATCCCCAGGTGTTAAAAATTAATCCGCAGCCCTCCACTACGGCGCACCTCATCGCCTGTGTAACGTCGGCGCGTTAAACCTTACAATCAATCACGTACCCGTTTGTCCTACACGGCCGCGGCACGCACCTTAGAGTAATGCAAGTCCCGCATACTTTGGAACTTGGCACGTCAGCCTTTTCTTGACGTTTGGGTGCCACTTTTACGGAGGAGCTGTATTAGGCTATACATGAATTTTTCATGTCCGTGACCCAAAACGCCCAGTCAGCAAATAGAAAAGAAAAAAAATCACTGCTCAGTTTGCGTGGAAATTTAACCCCGGCCAGATTAGCAGCCGAGTGCTTTAGAACGTTGCTGTCCCGGCCCGTTAGAGGGAAGGGGTCTTGGGGGCAATCCCACACGGAATGACGTAGTGTGGCGTGCTCTCCACAAAGGGGGCATGCTGATGATGGGAATTGTGATGGAGGGATGTGATTGAGGTGGGTTCTGCTTGGGAAAGCATCCGTGTGCAGGAGTCGCGAAATACGCGCCTGGCGTATCGCAAGGGTAGGATGAGCAGGAGCGAATTGAAAACGGGAAAGGCGGTAGTGCTCCGTAAGGTCGATAAAGGCTGTCAGTCTGCCTCTGGTGGAGTGGCCCCAGTGGTGAGGAACAAGTGGTATGGAACCAGCAGCGGGCAGTGGAGGGAGGCGTTTGGTAGCTTTCACCGGATACAAGAAGCCCTCGTCAAAAGGGCCACCGCAGGAGTCACCAGAATTTGGCCGGTGGCCACCGCGCTTCTGCGACCACTTGCTTCAATAAAGTTTCTCGCCGCTCTTTCTCTGTGCGGTGCCTGCACCGAAACGTGAGATTGTCTACGGCGCGCCGCATTGCAGGTGAGCGTACACGCCGGTGCAGAGAGTTGAGATTCTGGAGAAGCTTTCGCCTGACGTGTAGCCAGTAGGCCTATCGAATCGGTGCCCAAACATCAAGAAACGAAAGGGAAATATATCAAAGAAGATGCAACAGTAAGGTACTCTAACTCGTATCGCTTGGTTTTTGCCTCCAACGCACGGAATTCGATTTATTTGCACGAGCAATTTCTTTTTAATAAAGAGGGTAAATCACAGTACAGTCAAACCTACTTTCTACGAATCCCATATTAACGAGTTTCTCAAATTTACGAATACTTAAGGAATCCCCACCAGATTGCCTACATTTTCAATGTAAAAATATTTCGGAATTTCGAATTCCAGTATAGCGCATATTTGAGAAAGGGCACGTAATTTATTTTCCCCCTTATAATGGAGGAACCGTAGCGGTATTAAGAATTCGGCTAAAATAACACCTTCGCAACTCTCGCGCGAAACCGAAACTGCCGTTTCTCTGTTTATTCCCTGAGTGCAGTAGCTATCACGATCACCATGACGAGTGCCAACAGCTACCGCCAGCCCAACGCTATGGTTTAATGTGCAGTAGCCTAGCAGGCCTAGCCGCGCTTGCCTCTTTCTGTCTCGTTCTGTTGGGGGACGGTGGCCGGTCGGTCGTTCTTTAGGCTAATCACATGCGCGGGCAGGTATTTCGAAGTTAGTGCGAGATATATAATATATAGTGCGAGATGTACATTCGTTGATGTTCCATGCACCATCTGTTACATTCAACGTACCGACTCTGGCAGGGCTAGTGCGGAACGCACCAGACGCAAGACGAAGGCCCAAGTGGAGTACTAGATCAAGATTCTTGATCTAGTACAGCCTGCCTGGCAGCTCTCGAGAAGACCATTGTACCCCAGAAAGTACACGAGCCTATGGTTTATCATCTTCTCAAGTAGCTTGCACAGGAAGCTGGTCAGGGCAATGGGTCGATAGGTAGCGGGAAAGGAAGGATCCTTCCCCTCTTTCAAAAAAGCTACAACTATAGCCTCCCTCCAAGAGTGTGGAATGAGCTCCGAAAGCCATATCTTGTTATATAGGTGCAGGAGTGTTAGAAGAGTGTCTGAGTGTAGGTGCTGTATCATTGTATATATGTGATGTTGTCTGGGCCTGAAGCTGAGGGTTTACAAATACTCAGAACGGCCCTGAGCTCATGAAGTGAAAACTGAGTTATAAGAGGAGGTTGACTTGTCGTTATCAAGTAAAGGTTTCTTTTCGGCCGATTGTTTGTGTTTCATGTGTTAGCGTAGTGTGCTGAACTGGACACATGTTGGAAGTGTTGTGCGGGCGTATTAGCCTGGTCCTCCAGTGTATCCCCTGTTGTACTAACCAGGGGCAGGCTGTGTGTCTGTTGTCCTTTGAGCTTACGTATACGTGTCCAGACTTTGTGTGTGCCCGTGTATGAATTAATGGATGTCAAGAAGGTGTGCCAACGCGCTCGTTTTGCCTCTCGGCGCACACGTTTTCCTAACGCCTTGGGCCGTTTGAACAAAATGAGGTTACCCGACGTGGAGTACCGACGGAGGATACCCCGCGCCTTGTTCTGGGCCTCTCGCGCCCGCCTACAGTCCTCATCCCACCACGTCCTCGTCTAGTTGCGCGGGGCACCAGAGGCGTGGGGAATGAACTTTTCCGCGGCGTCGATGATCTGCGCCGTGAGGAGTTGGGTAGCTTCTTCAACGTGTAAGTGTCCTAAGGATATATAGTTAGTTTGGATGTCTCTGTAAATTGTATCCCAGTTAGATCTTGCTTCACTGAACCTGTTTTTGGAGGATGGACTACATGGGCCTTTACTTATATATGTTAGTGAAGTGGGGAAGTGGTCACTACCATATGGGTCCGTGCCCATCCCCCACTCAAGACAAGGAAAGAGAACTGCGGAGCCAATAGCCAAGTTAAGATATGAGTAGGTGTTGTGTCCTATGTTTATGGTTTGCAGGCTGTTTCTTGTTGAAAAGGAATGCTCCAGAGGATGTTAAAAACTTTTCTATCAGGCGACCTCGGGCATCTGTGCGAAAAAATCCCCAAAGAGGATTGTGTGCATTAAGGTCGCCTGTGAGAATATATGGTTCGGGCAGCTGGGCAACCAGCGCCTCGAATTCGGAAGTCGAAAGTGCAAGATCGGGAGGAATATATATGGAGCATACCGTTATCAACCTAATAAATATTATTGTGCGGATTGCTACAATTTCAATGACAGTGTTCAAAGTGACAGAGTGGCATGCTAAGGATATCCGGACGATTATGGCCACACCGCCAGAAGAGTGTGTGCAGCCATCCCTGTCCTTTCTGTATACCAGGTAACTATTCAAGAAATTTGTGTATTTGGAATTCAAATGTGTTTCTTGAACACACAATCCACTCGGATTATTAGCATGCAGAATGTCGTACACGTCGTCAAGGTTATTCAGAAGGCATCTGCAGTTTTCTTGGATTATGTGTTCTCTTCTCATTATGAAGTGTTCGGAGGTACTGGCATGTGTTGTTTGTGTATCGTCTTTGGGGGTTTGGACTCTTGGAGGGGGCTTTTTCGGCCTCTCTACAGGTTTTGGATTCAGGGACCCGTTCCTTCCGCTGCAGCGCAAACAGCACCGCCCAACGTCCATCCATCCTCGGATTGTCCTAGGGGTGCCCGATGGACCAGCCCCTTGGACTTGGCACCATTCGGGTGCCTTTCATTTTCTGAGACGCTACCGCCGAAGTTGCTCGGGAGCCACCACAGGTGGCACGGGCGGTGCGGCAGAGGTGGGAGGCGATGCGGGACCGCCGGTGTCCATCTCCTCCGCATACCTTTACCTCACCAATCCCGCACCTCCTCGTCACCATCCTACCGCCAAAACCATCCCAGGCCAAAATGCACATCCTCAACATATACAGCCCCCCTAAAGACCCGCACACTAACTTTGTGTCTCTTTTCAAACAGGCACTAACGTTTGCTGGGAAGGACCGATTGTAATATGCGGAGATTTTAACGCCCCCACCTTGCTTGGGGCTACCTGAGAACACTCGCAAAAGGTCGACTTCTATGGGAACTCGCGCAACAACTACAACACACCACATACTCTGACCCTCTACCCCTACCCTGCATAGGCAATAGCATACAAAAAGACACCCACCCAGACCTCACCTTTTCATATAACATGCACATCGCACTCAGCAGACTGGCAAATACTACTACATACACTAGGCAGCGACCACTACATTATTGAACTCACCCCTTCCCTCTCTAACCTACCGGCCCCTAAATATAAACAACCCTCAATTACGAACTGGGATGCGTTCCGCCAGGACAGCCGCAAAATCCCGCCCCCTCTTCCGCGGATCCCGATAGCCCTGGAAGAATGGCCTTGGAGCACTACTTACACCCGCACCAAACATGAACACCCTGTAGACCCCGCTGCCGCATCACCTTATGTTTACTCCGCATGCAACACCTATGGGAAGCTTACTGCGGCATAGAAAACGCTGGAGGCAGCAGAAACACAATCGTGCCCTCAAACGTAAACTAGCTCGTCTCCAACTGGACATGCAGCAACACGCACAAACCCTCTCCCGCCACCAACTGGAACCAGCCTGTGTGACTCCCTCAACGGAACGCTTTCTACTAAACGCACCTTGGGCCATTCTACGTCACCTCCTCAATCCGGAAAACTCCAAACACCACACCAACGCCGGGTACAACAACTGATGCCCTCCCTCAATCAGGACCCCGACACACTTCTAGCACACTTAAAACTCTATATTCCCCTGCCTCCCGACGTACCTGAGCAGCCTCAATACAAAGGCCAACCAATGACGAACTCGATGCCTCCATCACTTTCGAAGAAGTGAAAGCGCGTTACTTCCACTCCGTCGCCATACTGCTCCCGGAGCGGGTGGGATCACAAATACACTCCTCCGATATCTTGACGACCGCACCATTGACCACCTCACTACCGTACTCAACACACACTGGTACAACCACACTCTGCCCAGTAGCTGGACCACTCCGATAGAACACTTATCCCCCAACCTAATAAATCTCTGGGCATCCTGCACCTCCATCCAATCTCTCTGACTTCTTGTCTCGGCAAATTATTGGAACATGTTATACCACGCACCAATCACCCAATACCTGAATACATTTTCCCCCCAAATATTCTAGGATTTAGACCGCATCTTTCAACCGAGGACGCTCTTAACAGGTCCACCACGACATTCTACATCACCGCCCTACACGAGACAATGCGGCCATTCTCTCTTTAGATCTGCACAAAGCATTTGATAACATTTCCCACGCGCCAATATTACGTCAACTCACTTCACTCGCGCCTCGGCCCCAACACCTGCGCCTATATCCGGAACTTTCTCCTCCCCCCGTACGGCAACGATACGCCTGGGCACCCTGCAGTCCCCCCTTTCCATATGCCAGCCCGCGGCACACCCAAGGGGCTATCCTATCACCTCTTCTTTTTAACATAGCTTCTTATCCCCCTAGCTACAGCCCTCCACACTATCCCATCACACTCACGCAGCACTCTCTATGCAGGACGACATAACTCTCTGGGTTCCTGAGGCAGCGGACGCACAAATCGAGGGAGAACCTTACAGGCAGGTCTCACTACCACCCTGCAATGCATCCAACCCCTGCTGCCCCACCAAGTCTCCCCCACCAAGTCAGCCCTACTCGTCCTTCCACCACACAAAACTGCCCCCACACCTAAAATCGGCTTATTTGCACACAACACACCTATCCCCCAAACCACCCATCTCCGTATTCTAGGGCTGCACATCACCTCCACTCGCTCCCCTCACAAAGCACTCACTCACATAAAACAATACGTAGCCCAAACCTCTCACCTTATCCGCCGGGTGGCAAACCGCCAACACGGCATGGGCGAGTCCGACCGCATACGTCTTCTCCAAAGCTTTCTAATCAGCCGATTAACCTACCACCTTCCTTTCACCCCTCTCACACAAACCCAGCACGCACACCTCAACGGCCTTATACGCAAAGCCTACCGCCACGCGTTGCTTTTACCTCCCCATGCCTCTACTACGTGCCTTACAGCTATGGGACTCCACAACACTACACAGGAACTGATCGAAGCGCAGCGCTCCTCCCAAATCCTCCGTCTCTCCCGCTCCTCCACTGGACACCACATCCTAGCCTCCCTCAATATCAACCCAATTCAAACTCCCCCCCCCACTGCTTATACCCCCACACATACGACGCCTACTCCTCATCAAACCCCTTCCTCGCAACATGGACCCTCTCCACCATGCAGGCCGCCGCATGGCACGTGCCAAGCGCCACACCATCTCCCACCCACTCTCCCCACTACCACCTATGTGGACGCGGCTCAATACCCAAACAATCAGGCTTACGCCATTTCTATGCACGGTCCTCCCCACCCCTCAACCATGTCTGTCCTCACCCCCTCTCCTACGGTGGCAGAGGAAGTTGCCATTGCTCTCGCCATAGTTCAACAGCCCCAACCCACCACCATCCTCTCTGACTCCCAGCATGCCCTCTCCAACTACCTTAAGGGACGTATCTCGTCACAAGCTCTCCGTATCATCCTCCGACACCCTCCCCAGGATCCTGTGGAGCTACTGTGGACTCCGGCCCACACTGGCTTAGGAGGCAATGAGGCAGTACATTCACATGCTCGAGAACTCATTACCCGGGCTCCTGCTTCTTTTGCTCCTAACCACAGCATCCTCACCCCACTATACACATACACCGACATTACACTCCACCACAGACTGAACCGTCGCACCCCCTCCCACAACTCCCTATCACCAGAGGAGGCCCGCATGTGGCGCATTATCCAAGCGCACGCGTTCCCTCACCGCACGATCCTACAGCACTCCCACCCCCCCCTGTTTCCCTCACCTCGCTGCCCGCACTGTGGTGCACTGGACACGCACTTTCATTCCCTCTGCCAGTGCCCCAAGAATCCCTACCCACCCCTCCTCACCCCCAGGCCTGGGAGCAGGCCATGCGGCGCTCCGAGCTGTCGGACCAGGTACTAGTCACCTACCGAGGCTTGCAGGTCGCTGGGGCCCTGTGGGCCGCCGCCAGCGCCCCATAAGGGGGAGCTCTTTCAATAAATGTTATTTCTCTCTCTCTCCGCATGCTCCACTGGAAGCAAGGAGGGTGGGGAAGCAGGTGCCGGAGGGGCGTCGGTCGCGACGGTGGCTGTTGCCACCACAGCCGCTGCTGGCTCAGCGAGCGGTGCGGAGGCGCGTTGTACTGCCTGAGGCAACCCGGAGGGAGGGGGGGCGGGGCCAAGTCCGACTCTCGGTACTGGGTCCCCGCCGAAACCAGACGCCACTCCGCCCCCCGGCGAGTTGTGTCGGCGTACCTCCCCAGGGGGAAAGAGGCGAAGTTCTTCCGCGCCTCTGGGTAGGTGATGTTCTCAGTGATGTTAACATTGATTATCTGCTTCTCATGCTTAAACGTTTCACATTTTTGGGAGTACACTGCGTGGGGTCCCTGGCAGTTGGCACAGGTGAAGGTTTCGGATTCACAGTTTTCTGAAGGATGGTCATGCTGGCCGCACTTAGCGCAGGTAAGTCGGCCACGGCAAGAGTTTTTGCCATGCCCGAACCGTTGGCACTTGAAGCACCGCCGTAGGTTCGGGATGTACGGGCGGACAGAACGATGTATATAACCGGCATTTATGGATTCTGGAAGGGTGGATCGATCGAAGGTTAGGATAATGTGTTTAGTTGCTATCTGTTTGTCATCGCAGCGTATGGATATGCGCTTTAGAGCCGTGACGCCCTGATCCCTAAAGCCTTGCAAAAGGTCGGCATCGGTTTCGGAAATGAGATCTGCCTCAGAGATCACACCCTGAGAGCTGTTGAGGCTGTGGTGGGAGAGTGACCCTGATCTCCAGATCTGCCATGCGGGTTTGTTTCAGGAGGATTGTGGATTGCTGCTGAGTTTTTACTTCAACTAGCACTTAACCAGTTCTGAGCTTTTTGGAGTCGTATGTTTTTCCGATGATACCTTCAAGGAATTTCGAAACAAGAAATACGGATTGAGCGGTAACCGGAAATGAAAAAACGAGGGTAGTTATCTGGCTTTGGGAGCAGAGATGGAAGGCAAAGCAGGGAAAAAAAACTTCAGTGTGGCCCTTTTAAGGGACTGATCACGTTGGGGGGGGCTTGAAAATACCATATGGCTGTGGTATAAAACCAGGGGAAGGGGGTACTTCCTTCGCTCGGAGTTACCCTGATACCAGAGAGAGGTCTCGGAGCTCCCTGCCTGACAAACAGACAGGGGTCCATCCGCCGCAGCTTGACCTGGCCTGCGACGGCCACCATTCGTGGTTTCTCACCCTCCACCTATAAACTCATCGCCCCGGTTGGATACAGCTTATGTTTGGGGGCTCGGGGTCCACAATGTCGCCAATAACCGTCATCAAGAATACTCCAGGTGCCCGTGCGGGGGATCTCGTCAACGGTATTGTACATCCCATTTTGAGTATTTTATCGGTTGAAGTACCCATTGGTAACACCCGACGCTTGCTTGAGTTCCTTTCGCGTTACCACGCCTATTTGGAAACGTTGGTGCTGCTCAGCATCACATATGAGGCTGCATACGTAATACGGGACAAGGCAAATACTTGTACCAACCTCACCGTAACACGTTGTTTCATCCCATTGTGCCTGTTTGTAACCCGGCGGATCATATGATATGACTTGATCCGTGGTCCTTTTTAGATGCTGAAGCAGGGAGTCGTTTTTAGTGTCGGCTTGTGCTGTAAGGCCTAGGATGCAGAGTGTCTTGGTGTGTTTGATGTTGTGGCCTTCCAAGGGGATTTAGATGTCGTCATTTTTGTGCCTTATGGGCTGCCTTCGTACAAAAAAATGAAGGAAGGTCACAATAACGCCTAAGACTTGAAGGTAGGGAAGCTGGACGCAACAGTACCGTGTTTCCTCTTTTTGGCCTCACCGCATTGTTTAAGCGTTGCCGCTGTACGAACGACCACAGCTGGATGTTCGTCCTACTCCATCGCACACGGCTCTGCGCGCACGTCGCCTTCCTTCATCGCGCGCACTTATTGCTGCGGCGACGGTGTCCTCGCCTTCCTCTGCCAGGGTGGCGGCCACGGGTCCCGCGCGCTTCTCCGTTCCTTCCTCGCCTATCTCTCCCCCGCCATCGGTGCTGCCCTCCAATCCCGGCGCTTAGGAAGGGGGTCGTGGTTTGAACACTTTACCTCCCAAGGTCAAAACTGGTCACCCCGCGAAGACTGCTTGACGTAGCTTACTGTAGCTTTCGCTACACTAGCGGACCTTCCGACTTCTGCGGCGCACAGGACAGGGCAGATTCCTTGGCGTATTGGTTAAGCGTTGCAGCGGCGAGTTGAAGCGTCCCCTGCAGTCACCGAGGAGTCCGTGCCTGTTCATAAGGTGACATCATCTGCATAATTACGGCGTGTGCGCAGGTTGAGTATTTTCTCTATTTCCAGAAAATCCAGAGCGCGATGTTAAAATGCAGGGGAGAAAGGACTGAGCCTTGGCGAGTCCCTTGCGTCCCCTAGTTTCATTAGGTTAGAGTGACCTCCCCTATCTTAAGCGGATGGAAAGAATTGTAGCAATGTAGTTGTAGGTCCTCTCTCTCCACATCCTGTCGAGAGATGACCTACGTGCCCATGGTCTGTTCTGAATGTATGACGCATACGTTTAAAAGGACATATGACGGTAACAACTGCATGTGGTGCGTATCGCTCGAGTATCGCTCCCGGTGACAGAATACATTTTTACACTGATACATCACTCGTCGTCACGGCCTGTGCGGAGAGGCGCGCTTTATCTTGCCCTCGAACGGAAAGTTGCGCCGTGTCCGCCGTGTGCGTGCGAATACAAAGCCGAGGATAACTCGTGGTGGATGTGTGACGTGTACAGCTCTGAGTAACATGAGCGCGTGGGCGTGGCTTTGCGGCGCTCAGCTGCCGCACGGGGCACGCTGCGCTCATCTGGAGAGCTAGGGTTCTGAGCGCTGTAGCATTGTACGAAATTATAACTTTTCAAATCTAATGATGGTTATCGGTTTGCTTGATGATACTCTACAATTCTCTTTTTACAATCAAACGCCTAATTGGAACAATTCGAAAGGTAATTACCAAATTTTAGTTTATTATGTAAGTAAATAGCTCTTGGAAGCCGTTTTATGGCGTCCGCCACGGCCTCTGATCACTTCGCGCAAGAAAGACAATGATAACCCCGAAAGCCAAGTTTTTAAAAAAAACCTAAAGTCTTCCCTGTAACACCCTGTATAAGGCGCATCAGTTTCTATAAACACGAGCAAACGTTACTCGAGCGAGAAACTCGTGGAATCACTCAGCGGCGTTAAATGCATATTATTTTTTTACCTTCCCAAGGAGACGGAGAGAAAAAGGAGCTCAGCAATTCGGTTTCCATTGCTTTTATGTTACTTTTGCGGTTCTTCGTTAAGTATCTCCCTAAATGGCACCAGTGTGACCGTGAAGTGACCCTGGTCGGACAGTACTCATCAGTTTTGCTGGTGTGAGTACAGACTGTCTCCCTGACTGAAAGACCCGGACCAGCCTGAGCGTTTAGCTAACCCTAACCACGAAGGTTGGGCGCTGCCGCCCTTGACAGCTGGAACTGCTGCTGTGGCACGCCTACTACTCGCCTTGCCACCATCTCAACTACATTATCTGCACGACGGCAAGCTATGGGCGTACCGCTCAAAATCCATCAGAAGATTCAGCTGGAAACCAAAACAATGGAATGCGACTGCTCACTGCCCGATGCAGCATCCGCCGCAAAATGTGGTGCCTGGTCCTCACCCTTATGCCGCGTGACCCCCCACCAAAGCGCGAGTGGCAAGGCTTACCCCTGCAACTGGGCGAAACATGGCAACTGCTGAAGACTCATCAGGTGATCCTGGCGGAAACCAATCTATGGAATACGACTACAACAGATGAGCCGTACCATCACCCCAGCAGGACCAGGAATAAAGATCCAGCGGGGCCCGCAAACAAGCAAGCACTCAAGTAAGACAAGGTGACATTTTTTAAACAACACACCTCTAGCCCCACTAAACTTGGACGTTCGTCTCCAGCAAAAGGGCCTAATCCTAACTAGTATCGCTCAACCCTTTGAGGGTCCATAAAGACATCAACAGCTAAGCCAATCGAGCGCGACCCACCAACCAACGGTTCCTGACAATGGAATACAATAACTTATCTACCGCCCACAGCACGGGCTTGCCTGTCAAAATGGTCAGACAAAATAATCACGCAAGGATTTGCCAGAGCTGGGAACATACCATTAAGAGATTACTACAGGCAAGTAACAATACAAACACAGTGGGATCAAAGCTTGATCTTCACAAGTACCCGCAAGAGAGGACCTGGCAGAAGTACTCAGCACGATACGCAAATTAACTTGAAGGCGCAACCTACTAACTCTGCATACGTCAAGCCGCCTCCAAATACATTCCGAGGGGTAATCCTCATAGCCTTGAAGCCGGGACACGGAGGAAGAACTTGGCAGCCATTTTAATCACCACTGGTCCCTGAATTCTTCACGCCAGGGTGCTGGGGCACTTCTAATACCGCTGTTGTCACGTTCGAAGGACCTCACGTTCCCTTTTACGTAAAAGTAGCCTGCACACTCACCCGATGCCGACCTTATAAAACACACCAGTACTGCTCTCTCTGCGGGGAGCTTGGCCATAGGCCAAACGTATGCCCCACTCCGGATAGAAAAATCTGCTCCTCGTGTAGCTCGGGAAATCCGCTGCCTGATCGCCAGTGCGTCCCGAAGTCAACTATGTAATTTGTTCCACGAAACCGCAAGCAAGGACTGCAATCGCCGTCTAAAACTCAACTCACAATCGCGTGTCCCTAGAACCAAGCGGAGCAGACCACAACTGCAAAACGAACATCAACGGCTACGAAGAACCCTCGACAGGACAGGGAACAATGCCCCCCCTTCCGACCCAGCCAAGCCCCATAAAAGAAGCAAGAACAACAAGAACCGACAAGGTGAGCTGGTCGCAGACGCTAACCAATCCTTCCACTGCTCAACTTGTCCCCTCGCACCATCACAATCTCACAACATGCAGCACACACCACAACAACTCCCATCTACCCCATTTCAACTGCCATCCACCTCAACATCCCCCACCTAGAATAACGAGGACAACAATGTTTTAAACCCAGGGTGTACTTCAGTGCCCGAGACTGAGCCAAACATACAAGTGATTGCAAAACAAATTGAACTTCAATTCAGCGTCTTCATGGCACACAACATGACAAGCATTAGCGCCCTAATGCAGCTCTGCGAAAAGATAAATGAACGCGTAGCTGCCCTAGAATACAGCATGGCGCCATCAGAACAAGCACTTCAGCAACAACAGTCGCGCTTTGACCAAGCCCTTCGTCTACACCATACCAAAATCGAACAAGGTGTCCAGCAGTTACGTACACAGCTCGATAGGATTCACCGACGACTCTCCGCCCTAGAACAGAAAAGCGATCTAGCCCACAAGAAACAAAACACATCTGAAGACAACGCGCACATGAATGCCCCCTCCCTGCGGATGACCAGACCGCAGAATATTACTCAAACATACAACAAGCTCACAATTTGGCAGTGGAATAGCAGATCCCTAACTAATAAAAAACGAAGTTTGTTTCACTACAGTCCGTTACACGACCCAGATGTCATTGCGATCCAAGAGGCAGAAACAGACCACGTCTGTCTGTGGCTACAACACCTACTTTACTACAGGCAAGTACCGCACTGTAATCCTTGTCAAAAAAGACCACACAACGGTGCAACACCATTTTTCTTCGTCATTGAAATACACGTCTATTGAGCTCCTGCCGAGGACAAATTCCCAAGCACGCCTCTTCATATTAAACATCTACAGTTCCCACACAGGCGTTCGTCACCATTTTGAGTCACCTGATACAACCAGCAAATCGACAAGCTCAGGGGTACAAAACTCGTCCCCTTAGGTGACTTCAGTGCTCCCTATGTAGCTTGGGGCTATCGCGGAACCACCAAAAAGGGAGCAGACGTGTACAAGCATGGCGCAGCAATATCAGTTAACTCTCTGGAATGGCCCAAGCACCCCAACCAGAATTGGAAATAGTGTATCCAGGGACACAACCCCTGATCTCACCTTCTCTTAGAACATCAGAAACCTGGAGTGGCTCCGACTGGATGAGACATTAGGGAGCGATCACTATATAATCCAGTCTGTCGTTGCCCATTACGGAACCCCGCAACACCTCGGAAAGGCAAAGATCACTGAATGGAAAGCATTCCGTGAGGAGACCCAACAGACCGAACTTCGATTCCATTGAGCAATGGTCAGAAGGAATTATCTAATTAGGTTTCTACACAAACACACCAGAACAATTCAGCTTACCGCCGATGAACCCTGACACTGATCCGCACCCCCTACACCTATGGGAGGCTCAGCAGAAGCATTATCAAGCGGTAGAAAAAAGAAGAACCAACCGTGCCCTCAAGCTCCGTAAGCTCAAATTACTGCTGAGGCCACCGAATATCCACATAATCTCAGTAGACAGAATTGGAACCAATTTTGGGAGCAACTACAAGGCACGCTGAGCAACCGCCTGAAGTTGGCGCATTCTCGAAAAGCTAATAGGGGTTACATAAACGAAGGCAGCCGCCGCACACCATATCCGGCGTCTCATTCACCAATACCAAGGGGACGACCAACAATTACTCAGAGACCTGGCTGACCGTTACATAGATCCCATCCCCGCCACCCCTCGTGTGCTCCCCGGTTACGAACGGGCAGCCCCAACAAAACCTTACGGCCCATTTCCCGGAGGCGACAAAATTACCGAGCCTGGCTGACCCTGACAAGAAACCCACCCCGCCTTGTGTGTCCCCCGCTTGCCGTGTCCCAAGCGGCCTTGAAGGTTTCCGATGTCAAAAAACCGCCCCCAGGCCCAAAAAAAAGCCCAACGCCAGGTCATGACAAAATCTACAAGACACTTAGGAACCTGGACTCTGATGCCATAGAATGGTTACTGCAATGCATCAACGAGCAATGGGAAAATGGTCAAATGCCCACTTTCTGGAAACCTGCCGACATCAGCTTAATCCCAAAA
Source organism: Haemaphysalis longicornis (assembly GCA_013339765.2). Lineage (NCBI taxonomy): Eukaryota > Metazoa > Arthropoda > Arachnida > Ixodida > Ixodidae > Haemaphysalis > Haemaphysalis longicornis. The sequence continues at coordinate 87,877,125 of CM023448.1, read as the reverse complement.
CCTGGGAAACCCATAAATTTCGCAAACCTACGTCCAATTTCCCTGACATAAAGCGTAGGCAAGTTATATGAACACATGGTGCACAATAGGCTTGCCCCTTATCTTCAAGAAAATGATCACTGGCCTCACAGCAGGAACGGCTTCTGCTCGCACCTTTATAGTCAAGACATACTCCTGCAAATCAAAGAATACATCCTGGACAATCTAAGCAACCAACACACAAGCGCCATCTTGGCCCTTGACGTCAAAGGGGCCTTCGACAATGTCACGCACATGCTATATTAGAAGGCCTACAGCCAATCCATAGCGGCGAACGGACATACAACTTTGTGCAAAATTTCTTGACCGACCGCACAGCGACAATTGGCATCGGGAACCTTAGAACAGACAAACTCCCACACTACCGAACGGAACACCCCAGGGCTCTGTCATATCACCACTACTTTTTAATTTTGCAATGAAAGACCTTCCAGCACAATTGAGTAATATTCCAGGCATCAGTCACGGTATCTACGCCGATTATATTACAATATGTACACGCACGGGCTCTGCCGGCACGCAGCAAGACGCCTTGCAAGAAAGCGATTCAAACCACCGAACAGTACCTTCGCCGGACGTGGCCTGTACTGCTTCCAGAGAAATCCGAATTACTGCTCCTTAAAAAACAAAGACAGAGGTCGACCCCCGGCACCAATTCCTGATATACAACTTCAAATCAACAACGGTCCAATCCCACAGGTCAAAACTCTCCGCCTACTTGGACTTACCCTATACAAGACGGAGTGGGCATGGCAACGCTCCATAAATTGCAAACCGCAATTCATCAAGTTCTACATCTCATACGTCGTATCACAAATCGCCGACATGACCTCAAATAAAAGGACACCATTAAAATTGTGAATCATAATAACCGAGTAGAATTACGCATGGAACGCCATATCTAGCCCTGAAAATAACGAAAAAGAAAAACTTAATATATTTATCCGAAAAGCCTACAAGTTTTCTTTCGGTTTACCCCTCACTGCTTCTACAGACAAATTATTGCAATGAGGCCTGCACAACACTTGGGAGGAATTGGCTGAAGCCCACAAAACTAGCCATTGGAACGCCTAAAACTCACCAAGACGGGAAGACACACCCTACGAAAACTGGGTTACGATGTTTCGAATGGCAATAGCGCTAAACGACGCGTTCCTCTGCTTGTTAGAGAGAACATCACTGTCACCCCGGTACCAAGAAATATGCATCCGGTCTACAACAAAGCAAGACGCAAGGCCAGAGTTGAAGCTCTCCGAACTGCATACGGGAAACGGCCTGACGTTAGGTACGCAGACGCATCACTATACACCAGTCGATCAGCCCACGCCATAAGCATAGTCAATAATCAGGGACTGGAGCCAGCTTCTGCTCCTTTACCTACCACGGACATCGACACCACCGAAAAAGCAGCCATTGCCCTTGCAGCTACCACTGGCAAAGAACATGTCCCCATCATATCAGACTCCCAGACAGCCTGTCGAAAGTTCTAAATTGGACGCATTTCATCAACAGCAGCAACAATTCTATTGGCCCACACTGATTTACCCGAAAGTTTTATCATATGGACACCGGCTCATTCGTAACTGGCCGGGAATTAGGCGGCTCGTGTCGCAGTCCGAGGTCGTACACAGCGGGCGCCTCCTTCTGGGATGTCAGCCAGTCCTTCCATAAGCCCAACACGAGAAATAATCCCCAGAAGGCAAAGTGACATCCTGGCCGACTATTGCTTGGGACGAAGAACCTTTCCGCCTCACATCTACACATGTCTCGCGAAGACACGGTCACCTACAGACAGTTACAAATTAACACATTTCCACATGGTAATACTTAGTACACTCAATCATCCGACATTGTACCATACACTTGTAATCCTGCATAGAGCCATGCACTCTCTACCACATGGTATGGGAGTGCCGCCACAACACCATCCCTTGCCCCAAATCCAATCCCTCGAGCAGTGGGAGGGTCGGTTGGCCAGCTCCAACCCGGATCACCAACATCTGGTAGACCGGGCGAGACAGGCCGCCAAGACCCAGGGCTTCCTGGACTAAAGAGATCTCCCACCTGGTGGTCAGCCCAACAACATTGGCCACAACAAACAACATTGACTGCTCAATTAAATGTTTATTCCTCGTCCTGCTTCCCAACTCATAACAATGCTTAGGGTCGTCAGGCGTTCCTGTCGGTTCACCAAAACTTCCCATCCTATCTGTCAGTCATGAAGATGCCGGGACCAATTCTTAGAGCCCATATTTGAACCTCTCACTATCCCCTACTAAGACATGACTTGTCACAGTGCGGTCTTAGTAGTCTTGACCTTTTATATCTACCTTTCTATTAATAAAAACACGCCTGTACCTCTAGTATTTAGCCTGCGTGTTTCTGCTATTAATTTTGGCCGCACCAGTTCCGCGATACCACGGCTTCGTCCTGGAAAACAGAACTCGCCATACTGGCTGCCACTTTTCCGAGGTACCTCCACAAAGGCGGAGGTGCGGTGTTCAAGATATCACGCACGTTTGCTCTAGCCATTGTAGTCAGAATAACTGACTAGTGAAATTCAACTTCATGACAAAGTCACCCAGAAAACACACAAAGTAATTTAACCTAGAAGCTATTGTAGCCACATTCGGTTCACCTGGCTTCAATTCCATGGAAAGTTCCCATCAGGAAGCACAACTGAACACGTTCCATGAATAGGTCTGACGTCAATGCCAAGGTATCGACTGCTTTTGGTACCTTTAGCTACTTTTAGCTTTTGGTACTAGGCCATGAACCAAATGGGGCGGCTATTGCGGATTTGAGAAGAAAAGGCACTCATAAAATCTCCTACACCCATTGCGACCCCACAAAGGGTGACACTCGGGACAATCAGGGAGCAGTTATTCCTCTATAATTCTGCTTAACCGTACAAAACGAACAGTTCCTCTCTGGAATTACTCTTTCAATACCAAGTGCGACTTTCTCTCCAGGGGTCTGATTTTTTGTACATGGGGTCCGGTGACACAGAGAGCCCAGGACTCCTCCCAGGCTTGAACCGAGGGCCACATCAATTGATTCCTCAGCGGCCACCCCAGAACCTAGCCGCACATTTAGTACAAACACGTTTGCCTAAAAAATCCGCGATTTACTGCTGAGTTATCCATGCCCTGTCCAGTAACATGGAGAGAGTGCCACAGGAACAATTCTACACAAGCCACAGATACGCCTATTTGCAGCACACGTCCGGATTATCCCTCCCTGTTACACCTTTCACGGCGGCTGCTCACCTGACCAACATAAAGAAATGTCGTCGGCTTAACACCAGCGAATATCCTGTATTGTATGTTCAGGAAATATGAGCTTAATTTCGGAAATCTACTATTTCACTGTACTTGTTCTCATGAGCTTATAAGTAGTATTTCTCTCTGCTGTTTTCTCTAATTCTTTGCAGAATTCCTATATGCTTAAGTTTTCTTCACCCCTTTCCTGATGGTTTTTATAACTGAATATTGGATCTTGTTTTCCTAATGGAGTTGCGCTAAGATGTCTTCGATATGGTTCTAGTAATGCTCGTGGAGCAGGTGTCCCATCCTGAGAAGCATATTTATTGCAATCATCATTGTCTTCTTCACACAATCATCCCCATCAGTATGCTCAATGTCGGGTCAAATGGGGCAGCTGCACGCCCCACGATGCTTCTTCTGGTCCTCCTGGTGCTACCCGCTATGAGCGGCCTCTACGCGCCTGTGAGCACGAACGACGCAGGAAACCTGACATACCGCAGCATGCAGAGGCGGCGCGACACCATTCGTGACCTGCACAGCGCCTTCCCCGCACTCAGCCGACTCGAAGTCGTGGGCAAGGTTGCCGGCAGCCCCGTGTACGTGCTTATCATCTCACGGAAGCCACGCCGTCCGTTCTTGTTGCCTCGTGTCTACCTGCTGGCGGATTTCCCAGCCGGAAGCGAACAGCTCATACGACTTGCCTCGCACCTGCTGCAGGAGTATGACCAGGACAAGGCAGTGGCGCGCGTTGTCAACGGCACCGAGGGTGCACATCATCTTCTGGCTGGAGCCGGTCACAGTCCAGGGGACGCCCAAGGACGACTGCTCGGCCGACGACCTGGGCGGCGATGAGCTGGCGGGCTTCCCCGACTACTATCAACGATAAGGCCGCGATGCTCACGGACGACAGCCGCTTGAGCGAGCAGGCCCAGCTGTTGGCGCAATGGATCAGGCGCGGCAGGTTCGTGCTGGGCGCGCACCTTGCGTGGTGGCGACGGCGACGTGGCCGTGGCGTACGGGTTCCGCAACGGGCTTCCTGAGTAGGAACTCGCCCATCGCAGCTCCCGACGAGGACGTGCTTCGGAACCTGTCGCTAGGTTACGCGCAGCTGCAGCCCGAGATGAAGAAGGGGGCGCCGCATTGCCCCGGAGGCCATTTGCGCGGCTTCCCCCCGGTGGTGTGACGAGCGCAGCGGCTTGGAAGAAACGCCCCGGCTCGGTGCAAGACTACGCGTACGTGCGGAGGGCACGCTTGTTCTCGACTTGGCGATCTCTTGCTGCCGAGTACCAAGCGAGCAGACGTTACGCAGGCTGTGGATGGACAACAAGAACGCCATGATTCACCTGCTACGGGAAGTCCAGCGTGCACTCCGAGGATACGTGAAGGCACCTGATGGACACATATCCCGGGAGCACTGCTTACTATACGTGGGAGAAACGTGGGATTCAGGTTTGGTGGTTGACGCTTGTTCTGATGCTGGAAGCTTTGCCCAGCTACTTGCAAAAGATTTGTTGAATGCGTGTGCGGCACCGCCTGGAACGAGGCCGAGAACAGTGGTGTTCCTTACGTTAGTGGAGGGACGGGTCCGCAGGGATTTAAAATGAGCCACGAAATGATGACAAAAAATGTTGGCATTCAACTGTGACAGGAAAGGTGGAGGCGACACTATAATACCTCTGGAAAAAGCTCAACGCGCAAGCTTCGCTCCATTCTAGTTTCTCGCAAGATAGATGCAAACCTTTATTCATTTCCCCCACAAAACAGGGCTATAAGGGGAAGTTTTCGGTGAAAATTATAATTTCAAAATTGCCGGGATTTACGCACCCAAGTTCACCTGGGAAAGCTTTACCCTGCGCCGAATTGCCTACACATCCAATTTTATGTTTTTGGACTCCACCAGAAAAACATCCGCAGTGGTCGAGACCGATTACGAGTTCCGAAGCTTAGCAACACAATGCTTTAGACGCAAAGCCATCGCAGATTAGAAATTTTAATGCCAATGTATCATTCGTCCAATGTTTAAGGCTTGAAATAATGCTACGCTTCAGACGTTGTGATTTTTAAATGTTTTTTCAGGGGGAGGGGGCTATTCACAATATTTTCTGGCGGCAGCTGGCGGTTATATTACCCAGTTTTTATACTAAGCTTTTCAAAGGCTTTTTAGCATCGGCCTTAAGCCTAATCTTCAGCTGGGCACATCGTAGTAGCGCTAAGGACGGAACACAGAAGGAAAAAGAAACACAGGACGATTCGCTCGACTTCAACTTAGATTTGTACTTGATACACATTCACTCTACCTCGTCGGCGCATGCTCCAGAAGAAAAGAAAAAGACGAAAAGAGGGAACTTATCCATTTTACACGCGTGTGCGTTACTTTTTGAGGAACCACACTTTCTTGGACAATGCCGCAGAAGGGGTGTACACATGGGTGTGCAGAAGGCGTGTACATCTGCATACGCAAGATAAAAAAGTAGATTTGCTAGTTAGGCAGGTTGGGAGTGTTCTCGCTCCGTGAAGAACAATAATTACGCGCTCAAAATCACTGCTCATGTAGGCCAGTGGCGTCTACAGCCGCGTAAACGATGTTCACACCAAGTTTACAGATAGCTTCTTCTTGAATTTTTCAAATACCAGCCGTGCAATCCAGTTGTCCTGACCCATGTATATGCCTTGTATATGCCAATGGCTGAAAACCAATAAGGTATAGTGGAATCTACAAGTCTGAGAAAATGCTTCATGCTGGTTTTAATTATGAGCTTATGCGTCGAACATGCATTAAAACTGCCCTACGAATTTGCATGATACGGAGATAATAGGAAGACAGGAATATAGTACATTTGAACATTTTAATTTCACGTGTCGATGAACAGAGGCAGTCTGGCTTATAAAGAAATCTAGATGAGTAGAAACTCAGGATTCTGTGTCTAAAGGTCGAACGAGAGAAAAGGTTCAACGAGACGAAAGATCCAACAGTGGATCTTCCTTCTCGGTAGATCTTTCATCTCGTTGGACATTCAGGCTCGATTGGACCTTCTGTCTCCGTGGATCTTTCGTCTCGGTGGATATTGCGTCTGGGTGGATATCGAGGCTTTTCCCTATTATATGAACGCCCGAAGCACTCTACAATCACCTTCACTGCCTAATTTGGCAAAATAGGAGCGAGAAAGTCGTCGTTTCGATTGATTGTGGGATTAACATGCCGAAACTACACAGGTTATGAGACCCGCCTTGGGGGAGGGCTTCGGATTAATTTTAACCTGCGGGGAACTTTAACGTGCACCGAAATCTCGAATACACGGGTGTTTTTGTGTTTCGCCTCCATCAGAAAAGCGGCCGCCGCGGCCGAAAAACGAACACGCGTCCTTCTGCTCAGCAGCACAACTTTTCAGGTGCGAATATATAACTTCGCCTAAAAACACCATAGTTTAAATTTAGGCGTACTCCCGGCACTAGCCACTTCACGTAGTCAGGAACGCTATTTCCGAGCAACAGCTTCACAATGATGGAATGACTAGTTTACGAGATATAGGTAATAATTCCGTATCGACTGGAGAACGCCCCCAACAAACATTTTCCCGGAGCGCTGAGTTCTGCTTTATGCCTGTGTGTGTGGGGCGTGTGCATGTGTGCGGATTTGTTCATTGCCCCAAGCAAGAACGCGTCAATCTCCTATCTAAAATAATATGTTAGCAAAAACGAACTCAAATTCTTTTCCGTCTCATACAGTTGGAGCACTTTAAGCAAGCGTAACGGAAATCTGGGAACATTGAATTGCTCAATTGTGCACTTTGCTATTTTCTTTTATAATTTAGGTGGGAGTGTACAGGTCGCCTTTACCCACTTGAGATAATTTGACACTTTCTAGTCGGAGCCTAACTATTTATAATTATCAGAAATTGTCCCATTTTACTGTGCCGCCTTTCGATCCTGCGCAAGACTGCGCTATACCGGGCTCACCAGAGAGAATGGATAAAGTCTGAAAGGCTGAGTTTGGTGCTTCGGGGATTGTGGAACTGTTTTAAGGAACTGAGTAAGTTAAATAAGGGCGGTTTATTGACCCGAAGGGCGGCAGTGCAGTGGAATTATGCCACCCTTCGGCAAAAGTGTTGCTCTCGGGCCTCAATTTCCCAGCCACCGACCATTACGGTGTTGCGACGGCGGCTCGATGAAAGCCTGTCGAGTTCTTTATCGCAGCTCCAAGACTAAGCTTCGCGATTCATTTTAGTCCACTTCTCGTAAAAGCCGAATGCACATATTTATTGTAGGATTGCGCCGGTACGCTTTAAGCGGTCCGTGGGACGTCGGAGCACGATTTCGATGGTTTAGCGTTCCGCGATACCTGCGGGAAAAGTTTTCGCTATGGTGTTGGCCGAGGGTTGCAAATACCCGCCAAATTCCTCAAGCATGCAAATGTGAAGGAGAACGAATTTTTTTAGGAGAGCAGGAATATGCACCCTAAAAACAGGCATGGCCATACACATATGCGGACCACCTGTGGCGTTGTGCCATACACATCACCTTGTTTATGAAAATCTAATTACCTTAAGAGGACACTGAAGTGATTTGTAAACATGGCGGGATTACTTGTCCAAATTGTAGTCTGGAGTCCCTAGGCCAGGTTTCGACTAGAGTGGGTGCGTTTACGCGATTTCATTTAGTAGGAAAATTAATTTGAAAGTGCTATCCCAATTTCTGCATCCTCCTTGCCGATTTTGTACGACGTTTCGTATGGCGCTTACTCTTGTAGGCTTAGCTTGGCTGCGCCTACGGCGCTCGCCGGCCCAGCGACGGTCAGTAGGCCGGCCGCTGGTGGTTTCGTCGCAATTCATTCGCTCAGTTAAAATTAAGCCTCGACAAGATTTCTGCCCAGAAGAATGTGGCTTTATTTTATTAGTTTTTAAACAGTCGAACTAATGTATCTCTACACTCGCGCATATTGAATACGTATATTGGCTTACGACGCTTCGTTAACTTCGCTTCACTGAAACTGTAAGATGCGTTTGCCCGTGCGACTCGTACTCTAGGGGAAAATTTAAAGCAATAAAAAGGGGGAGAAGATTCAGCGGCATTAATATCGGTGATAAGCAAATAAAATCAACCAATACTGTTTTTTGTAAAGTGTAAAACCAAGGAATGGGAACCACCTTTTGCCCAGGATGAGCCATAGAGTTTCTTAGTAAGTATACTAGAGAGGAATCTGCCCTCGTAAGCCATATCGTCGTGGGGGTTCATGGGAAGACCTCCCTTTTTGGCTTGGGCTTGGCATGACAATTGGATTCTTAAGCGGGTTTTGGGATTTGCTTTCTTCACTATGCATTAACACGTTTACGAGCTACGAGGAAGTCGAAATCCTCCCTGTTCTGTGGTAGCCGTGTTCGTGAAACAGCAGGCGTGCGTGATCGCACCTGACGTTGCTCATGCCGCAGTCGAAGGACGCATGACTGAGCGGGTAATATGCGGCCGCGAAATTTGTAGCCGACGAAAAGAAGAAACAAAACTTCGACGAAGACAAGATACGGCAGATACGGGCGCTTGTATGCGTCCTATCTGGTCATCGTACACGACTGTTTAACGCCACGTTTTCTTTTTTTTTTTGTTAAAATATCTGGCGGTCGGTGCACCGGTTCACCACGAAGGCAACGTTTTCAAAGGCACGCTCAAAAAACTTCGAAACTCTTCAAACAACTTATTATTTGAAATAATGGTAAAATAATAAAATCACAGTCCCTAATGAGTTACCCCCCTAATAATAACATTGTTCGTAACACAACCTTGGCCTGCGGAATAGCAGGCACAACTGTTCCGGCAAAAATACGCTTTACTTCTTTTTTTCTTAGAACGACTACAGGGCCGCTCTTTTGATTTGAATTCACGTTATGGATCGTTGGGTTTTTGTCGCTTCGATGCACTCGGCTTAACAGCGTGGCGCAATCTGTTACTTTAACCAACGCCGCCTGTATAAATATATTGCCTAACGCGTCGCCCGCTTTCTAATGGGATCGGTAGGGACGCTTAGTTCAGGCCCTCATCCGGTATGTGGCGCCGCCGGCGGACATCCGCCTTACGTCACTGCTCGCGAGTCAACTAGAAAAACTGTCAACTAGAAAAATAGCGCCAATCCACCCGTGAATGTGGTTGGAAAGCAAAGCTGTAAACGGCACCCATAACGATTACCCATAAGACGTCACTTAAATTCACTCACATCGCTCTACAAATAGCGAAACCAGAGAGAAGTGGAATGCACTTAACCACACCATTTATTACTTCAAAAGAGATATTCTTGCTAAGGTTAAATCAATGCATGAAGCATGAACGCTGTTTGGTTGAGTATATTGGTGTAGCACAAGAGTGGAAACTTTTTTATAAAAATTAAAGTAAGCTCCCACCCGGGTTAGACGATCTGTCTTCTCCGTCTCTGCCCCGCGGACGGATCCGACGAGATTTGCGGCAGAGAAGGAGGAGGAGGAAGAAATACTTCTGCTCAGATTTCTGAACGGCCCAGAGTGCAGCTGGGGAGTGATTCCTTCTTCTGTGGGGCCCATATGCAGTCCGCGCGGCCTGTGTTCTGTCCACCCGCTGAAGCTGGGTAGGTAGAGAGGGCCTGAACAGCAGCATCTCCCATTGCTCTTGTTGGGTAGTTGACGGAAAGAGAGGAGGGTGCTCAGGGCTAAATTCGCACACCCCGATTACGGGCGGAGTGTTCCCACTTCTGAGCTAAATTTACATTCAGCGTCGTAGCGATTCGGATACATTAAGTGAAGACGCGTAGGCTGTGCGAAGGAGCCCGGATTGTATGAGCCGTAGGGTAGTTAGTTGTTTTCTGGAAAGGTCAGGGTAAGGCAAAGGTGCAGCAGTCTGCCTCAGAAGGCGGTAATGATGGGTATCTCCCTGAACGTGACTGTTGAAAACCAGGAGGCAGACGCGGTAAAACTAGCACCGGTTTATTAAGACTTCGAGCGGGCGATTCGGTCGAGGAAGAAGATGTGCACGAGTCCCGCCCTCGTGAGGCAGTCGCTTGTCCCTTCTACCTTCTCGTCGTCTTCTTATCGTCTCAAACATCACTTTTTGTAACAGTGACAAGCGGGTGACTGTCCTCGTGCAGCTCCATAGCACGGGGGTAAAAGCGCAGGCTTGTTGGTGGGCGTATTTGTGGCCTCAATTGAAGCGTGAGGGGTGTCCAGATCAGTTGAATGAACCGTTTGGGGAGCGGTTTTTTAGCACGCGCAGTGCAGGTCAGGACACCCAACCCTACTGTTAATTCCAGTAGGCTGCTGGAATCGATGACTACCCTCCGAACCCCTGGTTGAGCGAGAGCCAAGGTGATGGCTGCCTCTTCCGCTGCTGTCATTTCTTCGGTCCTAAGCGAGGTACACGCAAGGAGGTTGCTTCTGGAGGCAGCCACGATGATGGCGTATTGCTGCCCTCTATGTTTGGAGGCGTCTGTGTAGATAACTGCATGATCCCCACCGACCGTGGTGTTTCGCGCTTGAGCCCATGGTTTTCGGTGATCCTCGTCATGTGAGGGATTTATATTTCTAAGCAAAAGGAGCATCTTTAGTTTTAGTCGCCTAGAGTCTGGGATGTACGTCAAGCGGAAAGACATTCTGGGCTGCACAGCCAATCTGGTGAAGCATGCGGTTACCCATCGCAGTTCTGAGTCGGACCTTCTGGTTAGAAAGATGGCCTTCTATCAGCTCTTCCACCGTGTTGTGGAGCCCCGTGCTAAGCAGCGTCTGTGTGGACGCACTCGTGAGAAGACCAATGGCGTGCTCGACCGCCTTTCTAATCATTATATAAAGCCTCTCTATGTCTTCCTTGTCGAGAAGACAGGGGGTTGACGTAAGGAACTCTCGAGGAACAAAAGCTTCAATTACTCGAAAGGTACCGGATTCCTTTAGGCCTCGCTTCTTGGTTGCAACTCGCCTGATCATGTGCATGATTTGATTAATGCTTTTTAAAGCAAAGCTTTCTACCTCTACCCCCCAAGGTTCTTTCGCGACCGTTGGTGTCACCAGAAAACTCCAGCGAACAAATAAAAGAATATACTGGCACCGCCGGGAATTGAACCTGGAAATAACGGACTAACAAAGCGACAGCCCGTTGTTTTACCGATTTAGCTACGAGCCCAAGCGAAGACTGGGAAGACAGGAGGTTGTACTCACAAAGCACATCTACGGGTTTACCCCTGCGTTCTCGCTGAATGCCACGTGAAAGCGTCACGCGACCACTCACGCCGTCTAGTGGCCCTGTGCGCACCTTGCTCATGTGCTAAGAGTTACAAAAATTAAAAGAAGCTCACACCAATGCATGGCATCTTACTTCTAGTACGCCAATGTGCTAAAGCCTGTGGCCTCCAGTCTTCACGTAAACAATCACAGCTTCTTGTCGTCCTACCTCACACCAAACCAAGGAATACATTCAAATACTCCTTGATGGCCAGGCCATCACTCCAAGCCCTTGCATCAAGATCCTGGGCCTACATCTCGAGGCTAACAACAAGAGTTGCGTCTCCTTGCAGCGCCTCAAAAACAGCATGAATCAAATCACACACATGATCAGGCGAGTTGCCACCAAGAAGCCGGTACCTTTCGATTAATTGAAGCTTTTGTCCTCTCGAGAGTTACTTACGTCAACCCCTGTCTTCTTCTCGACAAGGAAGACTATAGAGATGCTTTATATAATGATTAGAAAGGCGGTCGACCAGGCCATTGGTCCTCTCATGAGTGCGCCCACCCAGAGGCTGCTTAGCACGTGGCTCCACAACACGGTGAAGAGCTGATAGAAGGCCATCTTTCTAACCAGAAGGTCCGACTCAGAACTGCGATGAGTAACCGCATGCTTCACCAGATTGGCCGGGCAGCCCAGAATGTCACTCCGCTTGACGTACTCCCAGAGTCTTCGCGACTAAAACTAAAGATGCTCATTTGCTTAGAAATAGGAACCCCTCACATGACGAGGGTCACCGAAAAGCACGGGCTCAAGCGCTAAACACCCCCTCGGTGGGGATCATGCAGTTATCTACACAGACGCCTCCTAACATTGAGGGAAGCAATACACCATCATAATGGCTACCTCCAGAACCAACCTCCTTGCGTGTACCTCGCTTAGCACCCAAGAAATGACGGCACCAGAAGAGGAGGCAGCCATCACCTTGGCTCTCGCTCAACCAGGGGTTCGGAGGGTTGGGTGTCCTGACCTGTACTGTAGGGTTGGGTGTCCTGACCAGGACACCCAACCCTACAGTTACCAGTTACCAGGACACCCAACCCTGACCAGGACACCCAACCCTACAATTACCAGTAGGGTTGGGTGTCCTGACCTGCACTGCGCGTGCTAAAAAACCACTCGCCAAACGGTTCCATTCAGCTCATCTGGACACCCCCTCACACTTCAATGGAGGGCAACAAATACGCCCACCCAACAAGCCTGCGCTTTTACCTCCCGTGCTATGGAGCTGCACGAGGACAGTCACCCGCTTGTCACGTTCAGGGAGATCCTTCTGAGACAGACCGTACCTTCGCCTTACCCTGACCTTTCCAGAGAACAACAAACTACCCTACGGCTCATGCCATCCGGCTCCTTCCCACACCTACGCGTCTTCACTTAATGTATCCGAATCGCTACGATGCTGAATGTAAATTTTGCTCAGAAGTAGGAACACTCCTCCCCGTAATCGGGGTGTGCGACTCTAGCCCTCAGCACCCTCCTCTCTTTCCGTCAACTACCCACCACGAGAAATGGGAGATGTTGCTGTCCAGGCCCTCTCTACCTACCCAGCTTCGGCGGGTGGACAGAACACAGGCCGCGCGGACTGCATATGGGCCCCACAGAAGAAGGAATCACTCCCCAGGGATGCACACTGGGCCGTTAAGAAATCTGAAAAGAATTATTCCTTCCTCCTCGTCCTCCTCTGCCGCAAATCTCGTCGCCTCCGTCCGCGGGCAGAGACGGAGAAGACAGATCGTCTAACACCGGGTTGGAGCTTACTTTAATTTTATGAAAAAAGTTTCCACTCTCGTGCTACACGAATACAACTCAACCAAACACCGCTCATGTTTCATGCATTGATTTAACCTTAACAAGAATATCTCTTTGAAGTAATAGTGAATGGTGTATTAAGTGCATTTCACATCTCTCTGGTTTTGCTATTTGTAGAGCGATGTGAGTGAATTTAAGTGACGTCGCATGGGTAATCGTTATGGGTGCCGTTTACAGCTTTGCTTTCCCACCACATTCACGGGGTGGATTGGCGCGATTTTTTTTTTAGGTGCTGCAAGGAGACGTCACTCTTGGTGCTAGCCTTGAGATGTAGGCCCAGGATCTTGATGCTGGGGTTTGGAGTGATTGGCCTGGCCATCAAAGAGTATTTGAATGTATTCCTTGGTTTGGCGTGAGGGCGGACGGCAAGGAGCTCTGATTGCTTACGTGAACACTGGAGGCCACAGGCTTTAGCACATTGGCGTACTAGAAGTGAGATGGCATGGATTGGTGTGAGCTTGCTTTAATTTTTGTAACTCTTAGCACATGAGCAAGGTGCGCACAGGGCCGCTAGACGGGCGTGAGTGGTCGCGTGAAGCTTTCAGGTGGCATTAAGCGAGAATGCAGGGGGTAAACCCGTCGATGTGGTTGGTGAGTACACCACCTGTCTTCCCAGTCTTCGCGTTGGCTCGTAGCTAAATCGGTAAGACAACGGCTCTCGCTTTGTTGGTCTATTAGTTCCAGGTTCGATTCCCCGCGGTGCCAGTAAATTCTTTTATTTGTTCGCTGGAGTTTTCTGGTGACACCAACGGTCGCGAATGAACCCTTGGGGGGTAGAGGTAAAAAGCTTTGCTTTAAAACGTGCATAACCATTTTACCTAAGTATGCACCGTATAATGGGAGCATAGCACCACACAACACCCTCAAGAAAAACACCCGATTTGACGCACCCATTTTATTGAAATTCAAGACAATAAAAAATGGTTTCGAACAAACACATCGTCACGGCATGCGCTTTGAGGCTGAAGAGTGAAATTAACACGCGATAAATTGCCACTTGTTCGTCGTAAGGGTGGCACACGCTTCTTGCGATTCATGGGGGGCGAACAAGTCACTTCACACCGGCGCAAGCCGAGGTTTTTTTTTTTTTAAAAAAAAACTATCGCATGCTCTACATACTCGGCGCGGTGTTGAATCCTCGCTAGTGATAATTCCAACCCAGTAAGCACAGTTGCACCCGCCGGAGCACGCCGTCGCATTTTATCGCGAAGCGAACGCGGCCACAACACACACAGTTTCGGCCGCCGGCCTGGCTGCATTTTTTTTTGGGAGTTGATTTTTTATGCACAGGCAATAATTTCTCTGCTGCATTCACCATTTTCCGCAGCAACCATCATTTCATTATGAGTGACTTTGGAGACCGCGTGCAAGCTGACACTGGCACGCTGGCAAGTTCCAGTTGGCGTGGTGTTGACATATCACCGACAGCTTGCAGGCCCAGTGCCGAATACGCCGAATTTCGTCCTCGTGCGAACACGCCTCTTACGACACAGAGACGAGCCAGGCAATCCCTGAAGTTGAGTGAGAAGTGCCTCGCAGTGAGAGTGTCTCCGATAGCGCGGAGGGCGTGCAGCCACTACGTACGCATCAGCTAGTGAACGTTACAATACTCAGCGGAGCTGGCAGCCTTATATGACTTATCATGCAGCCGACAACGACAGCCAACCGGCGATAACGTTTGACGCCAAGCATGCTGTTGCGGGGAACGCAAACCGAACCTGGTTTGAACAACTAGGAAGAAATAAATAGCAACAACTATTCAAATCAGACTTTTGGGCTACTTGGTGATACGTCTTCGACATGGTAAAAAGCGCGACAAGACGGGAACACAAAAAAATCACCCCACCTCCCCGAAGAAAATCGTGAGGAAATGCGAATGCATTTCTTTTGCGCGAGAGTGCGCGGAATTTATAATTAATGAGGAGACGGTGATTTGTAGCGTAACCATTTATTTAACACTTGTTTGTGTTGTCGTTGTACTTGACGGCCACGATCACTGCCTTGTGGTCGGTAAAGTGCACAGTCAAAGGGTCTTTGAGAAGCATGCGGGCGTGGGAGAGTGGGGCGAGCGTCGAGAGGAGAAGCACCGAAGCGCCGCGCCTACCCTCGCCTACACTCTCCCACACACGCGGGAGCTCCGGCGAGCTCCCGCGATGCGAGCGCCCTCACACGCCCGAGCGCGCTACTCCTCTCCACTCACTCGCCGCTGATCCGCCCGCACCACCTGCTCCGGTTGCTAGGGGAGAGGAGGAGCGCGCGCGCTCCAGCTGTTGCTATGGGAGAGGGGGTGAGAGCGGAGAGATAACACCTGCGGGCGCGTGGACGCCGCACGGCGCCTGACATGGCTCGACTAAGAAATGCATTCGCATTTAAAGAAACAGTTACACAGGACGAGCGCTAGACTAGCGCTCGTCCTGTGCTGCTGTATCTTCTTGTATTCCCGTCTTGCAGCACTTTTTCCCATGTCCATGACAACAACTACATTGGTATACATGTGCTGAATGCCAATAGTATTAGAATTTCCGAACATTTCTCATAATAAAGACAGACCACAAGTAGGCATGAAATTTTAAAACTTGGACGTTGCCCAATCACATCGCAAGGCGAATTTCCGTCAGTGCTGCAGTGGTTTATATAAGTGGTTTATGTAGGAACGAGTATATAAGTCGAGACCCACCCCGTCATGTGTGACATTTCGGTTTATTTGTTGGATTGTAGCATTTCGAGCTGCTAAGCTGAGCATTGCTTGAATAACGTTTGTGCAGTCAGCTTTCCCCTATCCCCCACGAATATCTGATCAGCAGCTACTTGCCTTCCTTCGAGAGACAGGTGCCCATCTCTACCTTGTGGGATTCTACATTGCACACACTAGTTATTTCCCACCCCGCAGCCATCCGCGCTCAGCCAAACATGCCTTGCGAGCGCCGGCTGCGGACGGGTCCGTTGCTTGTGGAGACAGACAAAGGCAGGAGGCGGCGAGGGCAAAACATCAATGGCAGCATTTATTGCAATGTGCAAATGAAATACACTGCATACAGACTGATCGTAGGCCATAACGGTAACACTGGGAGCGAGGCATTAAACAACGCTAGAGATCGAGATGGTTCGACTCACCGATGGCATACCGGAGCAGCGGAGCGCTGCGCGTGCGAGCGCAGTTGCAGTCTCCCAGCTCGCCCGGACGCGTCCCATTGTGGCGCGTTCCCCAGGTCCGACCGGCGCGCCGAAACGTCAGCTCACCACCGCATCCCCAAGACAAGAGGCCGTCCTCTCGTCATGCGACAACCCACCAGACCTCGCCGAACCGTGGCGCTAGTGCAGAGGAAGAACTTGTTCTCGGGTAAGGCAGATGGGAAAAGCGTCAACGCCTCCACCCCGGCGACAACGAACCCTCCGGTCGCTGGCGCCCTCCCGTATGGCTCACGTCGCGCGAGCGAGGCGCACAATTGTGCAACGCCGGCCGCGATGGGAAGCTAGCCAGAAAGGGGTTCGCGTGAAAGTCGCGATCCCCTCAACCTGTAAATAGGTTATTTTTATGCCAGCAGGCATTCTATCGCAAATAATAAAAACAGCTACTGTGCTTCTTCAGGCAGTATTATTTATCGAAAATTGGTGGCCGTGCTGAAGAACGGTCTGCTATTTCATCCTGCGAAACGTTTTACGGTTTACAATAAAAGCGTCAGTTTATTTCATTCCATTATTACGCACATTACCCTCCCTTTTAATTGGCTTCAGATTTTATACAAATCGCACAGGTATATGCACAGTACGTTACGGTATATGCAGCTTACAGCGAAGTGTCGTAAATCAATAAATGCAACAATACTTGCTCGCTAGAAAGAGATCTAGATAGATTAACCGGTTCATCTCTCCAGTTAGCAGCATGTGAATAGGGGGCTAGGCTGACTGTGCCAAATATGCAAAAAGCGCGATCACAGATAACGTAAGCCATGGGCGTGTTGCACGGCGAAACCACAACCGAAACTGGGCCGAACAATGCTCTACAAATAAAGCAACCACTACATTCCGACACATTTGCGTGTTGCCAATTGCACCGAAGCAAAGGGGAATATGTGGTAGGTCATTGAAACATATAAAGAATTTGGAAAGAAAGAAAGTGGAGAAAAATGCCCGCCAGGTGGGAACCGAACCCACGACCTCCAGAATACCGGTCTAGTGCGATAACCACTACGCTACCCGCGGGGCGATTTTCCCCTCCACTTTCTGGGGTATTTATGTCAATGTAATTTTTTTCCTTTGCTTGGGGGTGGTAGCCAGCGCCACTCCGACTTCTCGGGGTGAAGGGGACCTTTTTAACCCCCGGGCCGTGACTCGAGTGTTTACGACATGTGGAGAGTGGTCGACCAGCGTTGAACCCTCTTACGCTCCCTATGGCACCAAGACTGCCATAACAGAGGCCCTCGCTATGCATGTAGCGAATCAGAATAGGAAATGAGGGGCTGGTTGTAATAAGACAGAAATAAGGGTTGGCAGTCAAGAAAACCTCGGAAAGCAAAGGGGAGGATGTGGTAGGTCATTGAAACAGATAAAGAATTTGGAAAGAAAGAAAGTGGAGAAAAAAATGCCTTCCAGGTGGGAACCGAACCCATGACCTCCAGAAAAGCGGTGTGGTGCGATAACCACTACGCTACCAGAGGGGCGATTTTCCCCTCCACTTTCTGGGGTATTTATGTTAATGTAATGTTTTCCTGTGCTTGGGGGTGGTAGCCAGTGCTCATCATTATGCAGATACAATTAGAAGGATAAGGACGGGGTAGAGCGCAGTCGGCAGACATTCTGAGATAATCAATTGGAGCTTACCATTGTCCTTGAGGAGGAAAGTGTATGGCTGCGGCGTCTTACCGGTACTCACCACGGGGCAAAAATTTGGAGGCTCACTAAAGGGTTCAACCTAAATTGAGGACAACTCGGTGAGCGGTGGAACGGAAGATGATAGGTGTACCAATACGGACAAGAAGACAGTGGAGTTGGTCAAGGAACAAATGCGTGTTGAGGATCTATTAGTAGAAATTAAGAAGATTTGGACGTGGGCAGAGCATGTAATGCGAACCCAAGATAATCGTTGTTTATAAAGGGTAACAGAGTGGATCTCTAGAGAGGGCAAGCGTGGAAGGGGGCTGCAGAAAGTTAGATTGGCAGATACGATCAAGAAGCTTGCCGGGATAAAGTGGTCGCAGTTAGCACAGGATCCGGATAAATAGAAATTTATGGGAGAGGCCTTTTCCCTGAAGTGGGCATAGACAGGCTGGGGATGATGATGGTATATACAGAAGGAAATGCTGGTAGTCTAAAACGCCAAGAGAGCCATAGCAGAAGTACAAAGGTTTTTTCACTAGGATTAGGGAGGTTAACATTTTTAATTTTTCCTTCAGGAAAAAAAGTAAGGAAGAACACGTCTAGACTGGGAAACGAACGTCCTCTCTGGGCGCGTGTTTTTAACCCGTGATTATCTCCGAATTGTTCACAGGCGCCTTATAATGCATCTTGCGGCTTTGATGCTTGTTTTTTTCTTTTTCTTTATTGAAATGAATACTCATATATATACTGCATGCATGAAAAACCTACGCGTATTTTCTGAGGCTTTTTCTGCCTACGCGGGTTTTTCCCACGGAGATGAAACCGTTGGTGAGTACAGGCATGGAGCTTTTAAAACGCTCTTATTTCAAAACACCGGCAACCTCTCCCACCTTAATGAAAAGCGCCACAAAATACGAACAGCTCAAACAGCACTGAACACAATAGTTTGAAAGCGTGGAACGAGGCTTTGACGCGAGCAGAAGTTTACTCGGCTACTTTGCTGGATTTGCAACCCGCACGAAGCCTACAAGCATCAGGGCCCCGTCGAGCACAAACACGCAAAAAAGCCGCCGTTACCCAGCAGCACTTCTTCGGGTGGACACTGCACGGCGCCATCTTTTTTGGTACAAATCACTGGAAGAATCATATGTAATGATTTCGAAAGGACAAAGCCGCGCAGGAAGGTATAACGACAAGGCGTAGTAGCAGGCTGTTTCCATTGAACATCGATTATGCGTGTCTGTGCGCCCTTTTATTTTCCTCATATTTGATGTTTATGCGCAAGCCAGGAAATAGCACCACCGTTCAATTTGTTTCTCTCTAGCGTGTGTACTTGTGCGCGAAAAAAATTACAAATATGGTTGGGTGACGCCCGGTTTTCTGCGACAGCAATTCTTTTTTTTCAACTTTATGGCAATGCGCACGGCAAGGTATAATTGCCATTACTAAAATGTCTTTGTAAACGAAAACTACTCCAAAATGAGCCACAGATCAAAGCAAACTTCCCCGCGAACAGGGAACAGGGAACATAGAAAGAAATCGTAAAATCCGATGCGACGGTAGATGCATGAGCTCGCTGCCTCAGTGTATATTTCAATGTTCAGTATATCTGTACGCTCGGCACAGGCCCGCGGCATTTCCTTATAGCCACCGGCATTGCCTAGGGGACAACACGAAGCCTGCAGAAGCCAGCGCCGCCTTTGACACGTAAGTACAACACTGGGTCGGTCACCGCGCGGCAGCACGTTCGCGACTGAGGCGCGCTCCTTTTTCTCCGCACCCAGTGATACATATTAGTAGCCCCTTTTATGTTAAAATTAAACTACGCTATTATACATTAATTCTGCCACAAAGTGTGGAAGAACGAAGACGGAGTTCATATATTCAACTGGCGTATGGGATGGAAATTCGAAAGGAATTGGCATGACGCCCAGAGAGGAAATGCATGCATGTGAGAGCTCACACATCTTCTGGATAGTCCGTACAACTTTCTCATCTGCGTGTTTTGGTTCAAAAGAAAGAGTACTTTATTGTTTTGGAGTCGCGTGAAGAGGATGTTTGGTTTTTAAATACGATATCAGATGTTGCATGATGTTTCCGCTCGTTGGCCCATCTAAGTGGGCACACTGCTCGAAATGCGTTCTTTTCATAGCTACCGAATGGGCAACGTAGGCGTTACATTTCCCTTGAACATGGTATTTGGCATATGCAAAAGTACGAACTTCACACTTGTTTCTCTGTATGGGAAGAGGTGACAGCCAATGAATTGAACGCGCCATCGAAAACGACGTCTCGAGAGGTGGAAATCCAATGCTGAGTTTGAATTCATAACTTCGACGACGAAACATTTTTGCGGTGTGTATCAGGGAAATCGTGTCATCTTTTTTATGTCTCTTTGTTCACCTCGGCCGCAGAACCGCACGACAGGTATCACCTTGACCAGGCTTCAGAGTTGAGAAAACTACATGGTGTCTATATTGGCCCCAAAGCCACTAATCCTTGAGTTTCTAGGTGCAACCCAGCACACACGCCACAAAAAAAAGAAACTCTTCGCGATAAAGCCGAGAGAGAACTTCCTTTTCGATGACGGGTTGGGAGTAGGGGAGGGCGGAGTAGGACACCCAATAAGCTTATTCGAAATATTTTCGAATATTTATATTCCGCGAAATTTCCCACTTTAAACTAACGGCTCTGGCGTGAGACCTCGATTAGAAAGTAATTGTATCGCTTTTGTTAACTTCAATTAGCAGTAAAGTCTTTTCTCAACAAAAAGTATAACCATCTTCCTGTAGGGGAACCCTTAGTAGTATTCGAAGCAGCGATGGGGTCGTCTGAAGTTCCCATTAGTTTTCAGTTCGTTGTTTCCGTTGACGTTCATCTTCGCGTGCCTTCGTTGTATCAGTAGCTTCTTGACGTAGTTTGAATGAGTGAAGGACATAAGGCGCGTTCGTAGCACATGCTCCCGACTCAGTTTGTAGCGCAGTGGGAAGAGCGCCACGTGCCACCCGTTGCGGCCAGAGTCGTGGGTATCGGAACCGGGTGCCGCCTAGCTATTTCTTTTTATAGTGGACTGCGCTGACGTCATCCTAAACGCAAACGGTACTGAAGAGACGCACATGCGCAGTAGAGTGCGGACGGTGGACAACGACAACGACAAAGAGGGAAGGAGGGACACAGCCCCGAGCATGAGAAGCTTCGCATCAAAAAAAATTTTTCGAAACGCGAACATTTGGTACGGCATTTGGGAAATTTCCAACGTTTATTGAACCGGATGTTATCTGTAGAGATCTTAGCCGTTCAGTGAATTGGACAACAGTCGCGCATATTTCGTTTTGCAACGAAAGCCAATGATATGTGACGATATTCAATAGCTGAAGAAGCATTCAGAAACATCGACGCCTAAAGATTGTACACCAGATGTGGTTGTGTGTATCAAATGCGGCGATAGCCACGTGAAATAATCGATGCACCTTAGAGTGCAACTCGTGGGGGATGCATTACGCTGTGGTCACTGCGTTTGAGCGTCCTCGTTGCGATCACATGTACCACGCAATTATGCGTCTGCTAACCAACATTATGACCACCTGCTGGTATTTCACAGCAGCACGTTATCTACTCAATTACTGTGTTCTGAAGATGCAGTAACCAATTCAGTAACTATATCTTCGCACCAGAACAAAAAAGAGAAGAACCTGAAGAAAAGACGACGGTTACTGTGAAGGCGAAGGAGCCCAAAGCAGGCCAAGGAAAAGAAAAGTTGGATTTGCAAAGGCGGGGTTGTTGCCGGCTCGCACCGCAGGCGTTGCTGTGCGACCGCTTGTTGAGTGAGACATTGTAAATAAAAAAATAAGAACTTCTGGTCTAAGGATGCGTAAACGTGCTGGTGTGGCCGCATAATGGAACAGAATTTCTTTATAAAAGCGCAATATCAGAAAAGCATCCGAACTAGCTTGAGCACACGGCACGTAAACGCGTCTCCAGGGCGCGAGTTCATGCGGTTTTAACACCGCTATGAACAAAATAATGGAAATTGTTTTTGAGCAATGCCGTTGGCCCTCTTAATCGCCGGGTTTTTGTAGAAAACGATGCCGGGTTGTTTTTTTTCTTCATTTGACATTTCAAATTATGCACTTTTGGAAAAAGCCCAACCGCCAATATTTTTGTCGGAAGTTGTACTTTCTCTAGCCCAGCGATCTTTCGTAGGCACGTTAAGAAATGTGTTTCCAACATTATCTCTCACGTATAAGTTGATCAAATTTGCAGACACGGAGATAGGGGCCGTCAAAGTGACCAACGTTCCAGCATCTCGTGGGTTTTCAAGATTGTTCTCTTTATTTTTTATTCGTGCAAGAACTCAAAGCTTGCATTATTCTGTTTCTTATTTCGATGCGGTTGTTGTTTACTAACAAATTTGATTGATTGATTGATTGATTGATTGATTGATTGATTGATTGATTGATTGATTGATTGTTTGGGATTGATTGATTGATTGATTGATTGATTGATTGATTGATTGATTGATTGATTGATTGATTGATTGATTTGATTGTAAGGTTTAACCAGCCGACGCAACGCAGGCGTTGAGGCGCGCCGTAGTGGAGGGCTCCGGATTAATTTTCATCATCTCGGGATCTTGAAAGTGCGCCGAAATGCCGAACACACGGGCATTTTAGCTTTTCGTCTCCATCATAAAATCGGCCGTTGCAACTGGGAATCGAAGCCGCAACCCTGTGCTGAGCAGCGCAACGCGTCAGCCACTGAGCCATCGCAGCAGGTTCAAACAAATTTGAGTAATAACAGTTACATCTTGCGTACGCAATGCCCCGAAACTCCGAAAAGCTGCAGTCGCCGGAAAACATGCGTCACCCGCATTACCTTTCCAACGTTCTTCTCGCGAAGTACGCACTCTAGGGCAAAACCAATTGCAGTGTTGGGCTATTGCCTGGCTTGCGCCTAACTCATAAAACTCATAAAATATTATATGCATGGACACGCATGTTCGACCCCTCGTAGCATAAGCCATAATTAAATCCCAGCTAGTTCGTGCGTGTGCATTGATGAAGACCTTACCTCCTTACCAAAGGAGGCTTACCTCCTTTGCGTTTGCGAAGCATGCAGGCTTTAGACGAAACGCACGCTGGCTCTTGCGGTAAAAAAAGTAGTCTCCTTCCTCCTCCTTTCTCCTCCTTTCCGGGGTTGCTGCACTCGAACTGTTGTCAGCAAGTGATTGCGACCAAACTTCTGCACTTGCAGCACGCGACCATGAAGTCCTTGTTATAAAGGATTGAAGTAGCGCCCCAATTGGCTTCCTAGGCATGATGTCAGGCGGATATCTACGTATTGTCACCGCGGTGACATCAGGTCTTGAAGCTTTCATTCGCTGTCTTTCCCCGGCAGGCAAGAAGAGCGCCCAAAAATATTTCTACGTGAAATTTTGCACCAAAGCTCACGCGGGTGCCCACAGCGTTGGTGGTCATGAAGGTGAGCGCCATTTAGAGAATATGGGAGAGGCGCCGGATGCGGTAACTGGAGCCTGAATAAAAGCCGGCAATTTACAGCGAACATACAAAAGAACGTGGCGGGCACAGGGCGCCGTCGCCGATAAGGGTATCCAGACGAAATGTTTTAGTTCCGTTTTCTGTTTTGTTCAATATAAGTAAAGGTTTTGTCCGGTTCAGCTGCGAAACAATTAATTTTCGTTCCTAACTGTTAATAACGGTTCGTGTTTGCGCAGAATAAAAACTAAACTTTATAAAGATTTGGTAAAAAACATTGAGAAATATAAAATTACGTTACAAACAGTAAGCACCACTCACTTTGTGTAACAGCAGCAGCGTTGCGAAGTTGCCACTCCGGAATCGGAATGACCCGGATTTATTGCACCTTTACACGACCACGCAAAGGAATAAGAACAGACTTACGCAACTTTTTCCCGGAGTGCAGTGAGAATAGAATGCGCTGGATATTTAGACGAGCTGTGTCGATTTTAACTAGGGATCTACAACAAAGCTGGTGCTTGACCCAGCAGTGTTTCCATACATGTTATTCGCAATAATTTTTTTTCAGCGAGGCGTTTAGTTCTATGGAGAAACCCGTAAGGAAAAACTACCGTAGGCGTAAATGACTGAGAATCTTTGCTTGGATATAGCTTTGTGCAATGAGGGCGGGTCTGAGGAAGCCATTAGAAAATATAAGATATTCGCGGGAAGCCATGTGCCCTGACTCGTCACATGTGACCCCTCGCTGTGCGCCGGCATCCAAAGCAACAAAAAAATCGATAGTGCAAACCAAGCGCCACTTTTTCTCCAAACCGCATACGGTAAATGCTCGTTTACAGCCTTGAATGAGCCTCAGGGACACACGCAGAAAAATATGCCCAAGTGTACCAAGCCAACAAGAGCGATTTTCAATAACGTCCTGAATTGAACCGATTGAGCTGAATGAATGCTAAGACGAAATGTGGTTACTAAGAAAATATTGGCGACTTTCATACGTCGACTGCCGAAATACTCTGCTTGAAAAATGAAAAAGCTCATGAAGCGTAAACAAATCTATGCTTCGTTGGCCTGCTTGAGATGCATACAAAACAGAAGCATTCTTGTAGATGAAAACATTTTTTAGGTAATTCGCCGATCTGCCAATATCACAATATGTAGTTCAACAGCAATATTGAAGAATAGTATAGATTTAAACACTTGTTCTCTCTGCTGCACCCGCCAGTTGTCCAAGGGAAGCACCTCTACGCTGAAGTGACTGCATTAAGTAAAACATCGTTCACTAAAATGGTAAATGCTTGCTGCTTAGTAAATACAGCTACTAGCACCATCCTTCAGGCATGCACGTGTCAAAATATTCAGACTAAATTTTTATTCATAAAAATTCATGAACTCTCCAACATGAAACGTACTGCACTTACCGCTATCTATTTTTTATCACTCTTCGTTACGATAGCAGTTACATGGCAGCTTCTTGAGAATACAATCCGGAACTTTGCCCCCACACTATTGCAGTCGGACAAGGTAATAGGAAAAATATTTAGGAGATAAAGCAAGAGGCGAGCGGTTGCATGAAATTCGTTTGTGAATACCGCAGTCAAACAATTATCCGCAGCCAACAGAAATGTCGTGCGTCATCGCTTTATTAGCGTAAATTTGGTTTTCTAACAAATCGGGATCAGAGACTACGATGCACCGCACTACAGGATGGACAGGAAGCACACGAACTTTCGCATGTTTTCTCGCAAGACATCTTGGCCAACCTCGGGCTAGATAAGGTGCCCTGTAAACTTTCCATAGGTTGTATTTTTAAGTGGCAACCAAATAAATCACAATTCAACGTGACGCTACAGGCCTACCTTATTTGATAAAAAACTGGTTACGGTGTTGTTGTTTTGATCGCTCACTTCTTCCCCCTCCGACGCGAGAGAAGTGTAAGGAACCGACAGAGATTCCCAGCAGCAGTTTAATTACTTCGTCGCTCGGCAAGATCTCTACATGGCTTACAAAGATAATGAAATGAAAACTTCATTTACAGCTAGCGTATAATGACGCCATCCTAATACATCAGTACCTCTTATAACGCACACGAGTCTTGCTTCGACGCATATCCCGCACGTCGTGAACCTTCCGTGGGAGCACGCCCGCTTTTTCGGAAAACATACAGCCGGAAAGGGGATAGCTAGAACTGGCGTTTTACATATAGATGCACATGCATGTGACTGCCTAATTCTTCGCAAGAACCAACAATACTGAGCAGCACTCACACGCGTCAACTGTGATAAACGACGGCTGAAGTTCAGGGGGGAACGAGCCCGAGCTCTCGCGTACCGCGGACATGGCTCCAATCGACGCTGTGCAAATGGTTCGGAAGCAAACTGGAAACGACATCCACAACAATTAATTCATTCATTCTTTAAGGATGAATCTCAGCTCTCGGGAATGCTCTCCTCGGTCATGCCTGCATCAAATGGGCGACAGCTTTTCCGCTCAGGCTCAAAGTCTGACAAGAGCAGGATTGCCCACACATTTGCTTTTAAAATTGTGTGAATCACTGCTGAAGAGAACCCGCCGTAGCAAACCTTTGGAGGAGCACGAAGGGAAAGAAAAAAGGAAGGTAGCGGTCATTCGGTACGTGCACGGTGTCTCTCACCCGCTGAAAAAAGTTGCTGCTCGAGCCGGAGTCACCGTGGTGTTTAGCGCTCCAAACAAATTAAGTGGCTTTGCAGCTTAGAGAACGGGGAAGGAACTACAGCGAGATCTTGCTCAAAAAGACATGACAAGCCAATCGTGGAGGGCAAGTCAGGCGTCGTTTACGACCTTCCGCTGCCGTATGGGATGTCCTACACGGGTCAAACAGGACGTTGTTTGAATGACAGGCTGCGGGAACATGCGGGCATTTACAAGAAACGAACAGGCAGCAATCTCGCCGTACATTACATAAAGTGCAAGTGCAAACCGCAATTTGACCAGACACGTGTGCTTCGAAAATGCACAGATCTGTGCTCCAGAGAGATCTTCGAGGCGCACGTCATCCACACGCGAAAGGACTCATCTGTCAGCAAGCCATCTATTGTTTTGCTACAAAATGAGCATGATTATCTTGACCGATGACAACTTTCATCGCGCGTGCCTATATATGTGAACATAAGCTCTTCAGAATCTCTTTATCTTTATCTGTTCCTTCTCTCTGTGTTTTCCTTCTCCGAGGGTATATATTTCATTGTAATGAAATAAACCTTGTTGTTGCTAGTAAGCGGCTTCTCTTGTCAATCTTTCTTGCGTCCCGTTTAAGCGCTGTTACGGTCTGTGTACCAACAAGACCACACTACCACGCTTTTTCAGTCCATGCGGTAAATTTAAGGGCGAAGCTCCTCTTTCTCGGGCCCTGTCCCGTCCCTCGTTGCTGCGGTATCCGGCACACTAATGATGATTGTGGCAGGATCCCCCTAGGGATTGCCTAACCTAACATTCGGCGAAGAGGTCAAAACATTCAACGCGCGAGTTGCTACCCAAAAAGGACGAGAGGAAGAAAAAGAGGTTATCATTCGTCGTCTGCTAGCTCAATACATGTACCGGGGGTACGCGACACAAGATGCTCTGCAGAAGGCGACGGCCAAGGTGGCTAAAATGTCACGCACCGAATTTGCCAACTTACCCATGGAGATTCTCATCGTCCCAAACAATCCCTAGATGATCACCACAAATGTCGACGTCGTCGACGAGCTTGTCAACGGAGCGGTGGAAAGACTCAAGCTTTGCGAGTGAGGAGGGGTAGTCTTGACGCGGCGGCGCACGGTTTCGATCACACGACTCTCTGGCCGCGACGGGAGGTACGTGGCGCTCTTCCAACTGCGCTACAAACCGAGACGCGAGTATGGCTACGAACACGCGTTATGTCCTTCACTTATTCTGATGATGCGCGGCGTCCGGAAGACCTACAACAACGTGTCGAGTCTTTACATTATGTGTGGGCGAATGTTTCAAGGTTTTACCGATAAGAATTTTAGCTTCGCCCCTCTCATCATCATTCACTTCGTGGAGATGGCGGCATGGCGGGATTTTTTTTTTTTGTGAGTTCGTTGGCTGACAGGTGGTGGAAGTCGCGACGAAACGCCGCACTTCAACGTAGATGCTCGGACAGTAAAACTTTCTTAGAGCTCGAATAAGTGTTCGCCGTACACCCAGGTGACCGGCCGGGGTACTATCGTGGGAGCTTCGAATGATCCACTGTCGGAGCGGGTTAGCAAGAAGAATCTGTTTACACGTTTCCCCGTCACTCGGTGGAAATGCCGGTAGAGAATACCGTCTTCATGTAGGAAGCTACAGTAGTGAACCTTGCGGTAACCAAATTGCTTGCCGACTTTCCGCTGGCACCAATTCAATGAAGGATCGCTGTTCTGCTGTTGAACAAGCTCATCCTTCGAAACATAACTCATAACTCCTAGCTACTTGAAAAGAAGGCTGTTCTGCGTCTTAACAATGGCAGATATCTGCAGCGTACGTCTGGTGGCCTTTTCTGATTTGGAGGCCCAACCTGTTCCCTGTCTCCGCCATCTGTGCTCTCCCAGCACAAATTTGGTTCAGTGCTGCTGGTACTCCAGGCAAGTCTGCAAGGACGAGATCGTACGTGGCTTTTGCCATGCAAATGGCGTCAACTTCTCCTGTGGAGTAGAGCGTGTCAATGTAAATCTTCGCCTCTGGTAACTGCATCGCCGACCCGTCAAGAAAGAAGTCTCCCTGTGTTTACCCGGAAAACCTCTTTTCGCAAACTAGGCTGCGCCGAACAATAACGGTGTTGCAGCCTGTTTCCCTTAGAACGCCTAAAGTTTCTCCGAGTACAAGCCGTTCAAACGCGGGTAGGTCGTCGGCTAGTAATCGAGCTGCCTTGTTCCAACGGCTATGCAAGCCTGGCGTTTCGTCTGCGTTCCTAGGGGAAGCAGTGCAGACTCTGTTTTGATTACCCTGAGGAAGCTGTGTGACGGCACACGAGACAAAATGTTACCGGTTGGTTGGTTTGTTTTTGCACTCTCCAGTGCCGTGCCCTGACATGCCGCAATTCTTGCATTTCTGGGGCTTCTTGGAGCGACGTGACAGTCAGGGGCAGTGTGGCCGATGTGGTTGCATAAGTAGCATTTAGCACCATCTTTTGGGAATCACTTCTGTTTCTGGGTGTCTCTTCTTCACTGTTTTTCCCAAGGTTCGTGATGTTTTGTGCCTCCAGGAAGCGGTCTGCTTGGTCAGTCAGGGAACTCCGTGTCTGCAGCCCTGCTCCTTCTGGAATATAGTGAGCTCGGCGTGGCACCCCGAAGGAACTGCTCAAAGACCGCGAAGGCTCTGAGTCATTCGAATGTTTTTGGCACGCCTGCCATCTCAAAGTATCCTCAGAGCCAGGTAGCCAGCTGTCGTATAGTCTAGCCATCTAAGGCTCGCGCTTTCCTGCATTTCTCTTGGTAGCCCTGCGCAGTGAAGCGAAAGCGCTGCAATAGAGCCTTTTAGACCTTTAGGTAATCCAGCGATTGCTCTGCTGTCATACGACCTATCTTGGTCAAAGCTTCCCCAGACAGGGAAGTGGTGATGGCCGTGGCTCAATTCTCTGGTGGCCATTCTTGTGCAGTAGCTACCCGATAAAAGCGCTGTAGATACGCATGTAAGTCATCGCGGCGCTGGACAAAAAATGGGGAGAACCTTCTGGGGATTTACCATGACCCGTGGGGTGGCGTGCCGATCGATCCAACGCCATTCTCGTGGCAGGGTCCCTGTGAGCCTGCATTTACCGGAGTTTCCTGAAGTCAGAGTTCCAGCAACAGAAGCTCTTTGCGCCTTTCATCCGCGCCTTTTTGCCTTTCGTCTTTTCTGCGGCCTTCTGCTTTTCGTCCTCCTCGCGACTTGCTTCCCGTTGAACGACTTGTTTCGCGTGCTGGTCGGCGCGTTCTTTCTCGACCCACTCCCGGAGCTCAGGCCCAGATAAGCCGTACTGAATGGCTAGCGCTGTAAGCTTTTCGAGGTTCATAGTGAGGCCTTTCTGCACGCTACGGAAGTAGTACTGGTAAGTATGCTAGCTGGATTCTGGCAGGCTCGCCAATTTTGTAGGGCGCAGAAGTCAACTTACCACCTCGCACCAGACTTAACAACTCGTTCCGTCGTACGTTGCCATCACCTGTATTCCCAACCACAAAAACAAAACCACAAAACGAAAGACTTTTGAATGGTTCCCGGGATCTCAGACATCCGCTGGCAGTTATGTAAAACACAACTCTCCTGTGAATATCCTGACGGCGTCTCACCAAGCTGCAGTCGAGGCGCAGATGTCAGCGTCGGTGACTGCTGAGCCTGCTGAAGAGGTGGTGCTCCAGGGGCCACGCCGCGAGGCATGCAGGCACCACGGCTGTATAAGTGCTTCTCAGGCGACAAGAAGGACAGGTACGCCGGCCCAGTAGCCGGCACTGAAGTCCAAGATCCGAGAGCGAATCACTGATTGAGCAGCTTAGTATAGCCCGTCCCTTCTTCCCCCTCGTCTTCCTCGTCTTCTGCCAGCCTTATGCAGCCATCTGGTCAGCGGATGGGTTTCCCACACACACTTTCCCTTCACCTTCCCACACATTCATTCATTCATTCATTCATTCATTATTTCATTCATCTTACTTTAACTTTTACCTTTAGGTAGTCTTTACTTTTTCCTTAGTACTTATGCGACTGCCATAGTTTGGGGCACATTTTCGGTGATATTCCGGACTGTATTCTTAAGAATGAGTCAAGAAACTGGTATCGCAAATCACAGTATTGAAAAATAAACAGCGGTAAGTGCAGTACGTTTTATGTTTGAGAGCAAGTGGTAATAAGATGAAAGTTTAGGCTGAATATTTTAACACGTGCATACGTTAAAGATGTTGCTAGTACTTGTATTTACTAGAAAGCATTTTCTATTTTAGTGAACGATTGTTTACCTATTTCAGGTGCTACAACGCACAGGTGCTTCCCGTGGACAACTGGCGGATGCAACACTAAGAACAACTGCCCGGGCGACGTCGCTTGGATTCACACACACGGCTCTACAAAGAGTGATTCTAGAGATTCGGCCTGCGGTTACCTATGATTCGCAGGGGCAGCGTACTGAACGCAGAAACGTCGGCCACGCCGGTCTAGAGCGGCGGACGTTGCCGCTGTAGCCCGTACGTGCGTCCGCAGTAAGAAAACAGCGAGAAGCGTTATTCCAAGGCTGAGACAGCGGAATCTAGCTATCCTGGTGTTTTAGCTCGGTGCTACAACACCGCGCAACACAAGTGCAGACACCGAAACAATTCGGAATGGCATCTCACGGATTTAAACTAGTTAGTTTACAAAGTGTGAGGACTGCGAGAAAGTTGAGAGAACTCTTAGAACCGCTATTTATCAGAACCAGTTGATAATTTTGCCTTTTGTGGTACCTGTTAAAACACAACTGAATTTTTATCAACCAGTTTAGAAAACGGAGTCGCATTTGTGGCAAGCAGTACGCTAAAGGTAGTGTTTGTCTATCGGCGACGTGTCTATGTTGTCTCTACATTTTGTTTTACGGCCCTCCAAACCAACCTTTACGCATCTTTGCCGTACGGCCACTGCATTCCGTCATGTCCGGGTTACGCAGAAAGTGCGGTCGAACAATTGAATAAGGCGTGTGAAGGAAGCGCGCACTGAACGCAGAGCTGCGCCAAAACAGGCACAAAACAACCGTTCCTAAAGCAGACGACAAAGCCGGGTCGCGCCGATGCCGCCACAAGCGTGAGCCCGTGGGGTCCGCTGGGTAATTTTTCCGCGCCATCTACACTTTGCTCCGTGAGTGATAACCGATCTGACACCCCGAAGCTGCGTTGGGAGTTTCTTTTCCCGCACGTCACCACAGAACCGTTGGAAGGTAGAGGTAGAAAGCTTTGCTTTAAAATTAAATGGTCACTCATGTTTTCAGATGGCGGTTGCAGTGGGCAAACGGCATTATTCCACGTGGCAGATGTACTTCAAACGCAGTCACCGATACCAAAACACACCTCACGGACATCTACGGGACTACTACGGCGTTTTGATTGCCTCAAAACTGACGCAACGATCACAGCGACGCATCCGTGCAGTTTGACCCCGCGGAGACGCAGGGAGTGCGTGGAGGTGCACATCGGAGCAGTCCGTCGGAAGCCGCTCGGTTACGACACAAAATACTTACTCCACGATCTCGCACGCTATTTTGAATACGCTGCACGGTAGGTGGTGTAAGGGCGGCTTCGTGACAGGGAGCTCCACCTCTTAAGGTAACTACTTCATGCTATGCTACGTTTTTGCCGATTCACCGCGCTAACCGTCGTGTTTCCACAAGACATGCACACGGCATGAGATTGTCACGAACCACTTTTATCGCTTGTCCAATACTCGCCCTCCGATGTGGGTTTTGTGTGACACTACCTTCGCTCACCGTTTACTTTGCGCCCAATAAATGTTTCCGCTGATATGTCGATGGGTGGCCGATAGCTCAGAAGCCAATGGGGATCCATGGGTTTGGAAACATCGGTCACGGCTGCTTGGGATGTGAATGTATTATGTATAAGGCACGTTCACACTTGCGACACGAGCAACAAAATCAGGCGCTGATTCCTGTTGTTCTTGTTGCTTCTACAAAAATTGCTCAGTACCAATCAAGAAGAGCGACGTCAGCGATGTGATAAGAAGGATGACGGGTGACTAGAGTGACAGAAAGCGCGCGCCTTTCTAGATCCAGTTGCAAATGTGAATAGGCCTGAGGGCCTTTTTTCATAATAGTTAGCAGTCTGTACTTCGCTATGTGTCTCCTGGTGATTTTTTCGTAGTACGTTCGTGTGCTACCAAACAGTCTTGTGTTGTTGCTTGCCATGGCAAATATTTTGGCGTTATTCCTGTATCACCTGTTGAATAATATCGTGAAACACTTGCTGTGCATATTGCACCGCTTACTAATGTGCATCTTTCAAATCAATTTGTTTTCAGCTCTTCCGGTGCGCCTTCCTGCCGCCTTCAGCGGAAATACAGGTACGTCATGCTTTCGTTGGGCCATAAATTTTCGTTTACTATTTATCCTTCTTGGATAGGGACGAAAGTATTTGAAACACATTTGTTAAAGATTAAAATTTATGTGGGGCAGTGGGAGTGCTCGCAAAGAAAGTGATTTGTTAGGGTGGAGAATTTCTCCGAAGTGAACAGGACTTTTGAGGTTAAACAATATCCCCAGTAGCATAATCCGTACTCTGCCTGCTCAGCGCTTGAAACATTGCAAAGTGATTGTATGGTATAATGGTGAAGATAACACGGATGTTGTTATGGGGAAAGAGCCAACGAAGGGGCACAAAAGTACGGACTCTCAACTGGGTTTTTATTCAAGAAAACCGATAAATATTTACTGAAAGTTTCGCAATGTGGTAAATCATCACGGTAAAAACGAGACAGCGCCCAGAAGAGCGAGATGACAGCAAGAGGCACAACACTAGCGCTCTCACAACTAGTGTTTATTAGGTAGCCCAAGAATATATATAGGCACGTGCGCACATGCCCATAGCAACCAGAGAGAACTTATACTGCTCAGCATACTCTAAATCTCTAAAAACCCACATGAAATCACAAAAGAAAGTACGTGCAGAAGGGCTTACGGCTTACGTGAGCATAGGGCCGACTACATCGGCTTCCTTTTCATGGAGCGTGATCGAGGTCTGGCTTACGCGATCATTTGCAGGTTAAAGGTTAATCTAAAAGTCTTCTATTTTCTCCTGAACCTCCTGATTGCTGTACTCGAAGAGCACGTCGGCATCAACGAAACTGGGTTCGCCTCCACACTTTTGTACAATGTGCAGGCAAATGAACGTATATGCAGTTTTTCGCCGTCCCTGCGTGCTCACGTTGTCTCATATTTAGGCAGCCCCTGTGCTCCCCATGTACACTCGCTCACCAGACGATGGTAAGAGGTAGGAAGCACACATTTTGCAACGCACAACAGCACGCTTGCGGTTGACCCTACACGTGTTATGGCTGCCAGCCTGTGGACGTTTCTTTTAGATGCGACTGCATCTCATTCACTCGTCTTGTCCCTCCATACGGCGTTGTTGTCCGTCCACACCCCTCCCCTTACACTATAAAAAAATAATAGCGGCGCCCGGTTTACATCCCACGACGCTATGAGCGGAACGCGAGGTACATGGTGCTCTTCCCACTGCGCCACAAAACCGAGACAGAATCAAATGCTACGAACGCGCCTTATATCCTTGACTCATTCAAACTACGTCAAGATGCTACTGATACAACGCATGACGGGGCAATGATTAACACCTGCAATAAAAGAAAACAAGCTCACACTTACAGCAACAATGATGGAGTATAGGTCGTTGCGACAGCGAAGCCCCAAGCATACCACTTAGAGAGATTGACCAAGATTGGCCAATAAAACGTAATAATATCATAAAACATAATAATCATACGCGTTCCCGACTCGTTTCACGCGATTTCAGAATCTATCCAACGGAAACAGCAAGTGAACCAAAGCGGCGTCGCATCTACACAAGGTTCCCCTCGCGGGGAGGTGGGCGCAATTTTTTGTTGTTTACCAAGTAACAATGCGTGCCTATTCTATATTGAGCCGAGAAAAGAACCTGCACACCATATCCGGACACCAAGTTTACGTCTGTGGTTCATCTTATGCATGTAGGGCACGACACCTACTTTTCACATGGTTGTTTTTTGTTTCGCACCTAAATACATGCAAGAACACCCTGCAAGCACACTGGTCGAAGTGTCCCGTCGAGTTCGTCCTGTTGATTCCAAGCATTGTTTTAGTATAAAAACCCATGTTCATCCTCGTAATAAATACACACAGAATACACCTTTCACTTGTGCTGCTCTGGGGCCACCGCATGAAAAGAGGGGCAAAACTGGTTTCAGCACGTCGATTTCTTCTTTGCACAGACTTTACCATATTAGGCATGTACTAGTGCAGTTCCTATGCGCTGCAGTGAATCTTGTTCTGCGCACTAATGCGAAGCTACGTTGGTGCGTGGGTACGTTCTGGAATATGCGTCTATACTGTCTGGCGAGCACACAGTCCAAAGGTTCCTCTTTTTTTTTCTTTTGAAGATTTGTAACGGTGCCCACTGGTTAACAACTGGATTTGTGCTCCGCTCAGAAACGTGCCCTGGATATGATACTGTGCTTCGGGAAACCGAATATTAAGCAGTATCACTGTGAAATCTCGTTGATACGTTTCTCACGGCAACCTGAAAATAAGACGTAGTATGCGAGCATCGTATTATCCGAAGAGGAACAACAACAAGTAAAATATGCATACTGCGTCCCGAACTCTTTTATTGAGCCACAATAAGTAGGCGATGAAGTAGTGCTGCATTTCCTTCTCTGTAACATCCAGAAGGAAGTTTTTCTTAAACAAAAAGCAGCTGCCGGTATTTGTCGCTTGGTTGGATTATGTTTGGTACGACAGTACAAGCCGTGCCCTAAATCTGTGAAGCCAGCTTCCGTACACTTAAAATAGCGTGACTTTGTCTACTCTTTCAAGTAGGACTGACCCGTCGATATTTACTCCTGCCGCTCTAACTTCCTTGAACCGTGAAAGCAGGACGTGTTCCACTTGTAATACTTAGCGCCTAGCTGTTGTTTCACACCGGGGCCCAAAACTTCCAGCTTTGTGTAAGTTCCTCTTGCTGCCCGAGAATAGTGTGAGTTTCGTGCCTCCTATCTTGAATATGTGACGTCTCCCCAGGCGGCGCGGCACACCACCTTGTGCATCATCATCATCGGACGGAGCAGCCACGCCTGGCAGTGATGAAAACAGACGCTGCCGTGACTTCAGCGGCTCTGCATCGTGCTGATCGTGGCTCGTTGAAATGCGGTTGGAGCTAGTTTGCCGAAGCAGGAGCGTACGATCTCTAGAAATGTAGGCCAAGATCCAGTTTCGCCGTTGCGTTATCCAATATTCGTATTAAAGTGCTCGAATTAAACATACAAAAATGCTATATTTCCAACGGACGTCAACTGGGAATGAAAAAAAAACGTATGAGGCCGATAAACCTATTATGCAGAATCCCATCAACACAGCAAAGTGTATAGAAAGCGCATTTTAAGCGTAATTGGTTTCCTTCCAAATAGAACTGAACGCTCAATCATTGAGCTCTATACGAGGAAAACTGGTAGCGATGAAAGCCTGGATGATATTCAATCGTGCACTGTAAGGAGATAAATTAACGAGTATCCGATATCCGATATCCGAACGGTATCCGATATTACACTGTAACAGAAAGAACATGATAGCATTGGTAATCTTAGCAGTGTGAATGCCGGTCAACATGCCTGCTCTTGCAGTAGCGTAGCTCTATGCTCTCCCAGCGTGGTGTTGACACACCGGCCACCTTCATTGACGACTGAGGTGACACGTAACAAAGGTATGTAGTACACAATGATTGTAAGGCATGAAACGAAATGTTTATGATGACTGATATCACATCCACATTGCCCACCTTGAGCCGTCTTCTTTTGGCATTTCTCTACAGCCTGCCCTATGGTACTGATTTTAGCAGGGGCGGAATTTTTATTTGTAGCCGAATTGCAAAAGAAAAAACTTCAAGCAATGCACGCTAAAGAACGAAGCTAAAGACCAAAGATTTCGCTTCAAAACCTACACAATTGAGCCGTTTCAGGCTGCCGAAAACCAATATATTGAATGAAATAGATCCAACATATGGCAGATTACATATTGCGAAGATGAACAGATGAAACGCACTCGCAAAGCGTGAAAATTCTTTTTTGCACTTTATAACCTCAAACCCAAGAACGACATAATCCGTGCCCATCCCTCTACATATCAGGATAATCTTGGCTCAAAGTTTTCCCCAATTGGTCAGTCAACACCTGCAAAACCACCGACAACAACTGCATATTTCGGTTTAAAGTCACGCAACAGCAGAAGTCAAATAAATGTAAATTCAAACTTCATGATTTATTTCATCACATATAAAGCTACACTATTATACACATAAAAAAATTTTTGCCGGCTTGCACCTCTTTTGATTCGCAAGAATCTGCACCTAAATTCATCGGCATGTGAATAAATACCAATGAAGTCCTTAATGGTTGTGTTACGTCTGAACATGCTTTTGCCACCACTTCATCGCCAAGTTTATTTGTGGCTACCTTGCAAACCTGCACAAAGCCCGATGCAAACCGTTGCCAACGCCCAAAGCATTGCAAACCTCAACAAAGATACGGCTAGGATTTTCAGGGCTTTCATAGACTCCTCCAATCTCATTAAAGTACAAGCTGCGCTGTCTTCCCAACTTAAATAAGCAGTCTCTTGATGGTGTATACGATATCACACTTGTCACGCAACGGCCATACAGACCATTGTAAAACCACTGGGTCAGCTTATCACTGAGGAATTGTAAGACGATCGCACTAGGCTGAGCTCTGCTAATCATAGCAGTGCTGCTCAGCCAAAGCAAAAAAAAACAAATTTTAAGAGTTGTGGGGACCGCGACTTTCACGCGAACCCTTTTCTGGCTAGCTTCCCATCACGGCCGGCGTTGCACAATGCGCCTCGTTGGCACGACGGGAGCCATACGGGAGGGCACCAGCGACCGGAGGGTTCATTGTCTCCAGGGTGGACGCGTTGACACTTTTTCCCTCTGCCTTACACGAGAACCAGTTCTTCCTTCCTACTAGCGCCACCAAATGGCGAGGTCGGGTGGGTTGTCGCGTGACGAGGGACACTCTCTTGTCTTGGGGTATGCGGGAGCGCGCGGACGTTTCGGCGCGCCGGTCCAGACCTGGGGGACGCGGCACAAAGGGACACGTCCGGGCAAGCTCGGAGAATGCAGCCGTGATCGCACGCGCGGCGGCCCGCTGCTGCGGGGTTCTATCGCTAAGTCGAACCATATCGACCTCTAGCATTGTTTAATGCATCGCTCCCAATGTCACTGTTCATGGCCTAAGATTAGTCTGTATGCAGTATATTTGATTAGCACGTTGCAATAAATGCTGGCATTGGTGGTTTGCCCTTGTCGCCGCTGCCTTCGTCGGTCTCCACAAACAACGGACCCGTCCGCAGCCGGCGCTAGCAAGGCATGTTTGCCGAGCGCGGATGGCGGTGAGGTGAGAAATAACTAGAGTGTGAAATGCAGAATCACGCATCTGGCGCCTCAACGTGAAGCCTTGTTTGCGGAGATGAGCAGGAGGCATGGTAGCATCGTTTTTTGTGGCGTCAGATGATCCGATCATGGACAACAGACTTCAGGCCTAACTGATTGGTGCGAGTTATTAGCAGAGGCGAACTTTACTGAGAGTGAGGTGAAATATTCATTGCTGCGGCGTTTTTATTTTGTAAGCGCCGAGTTTGCAGCTATCGTTTATATGGCAGGACACTGCCGCCAGTTAACACGTTGTCTCCGAATTTTCGTCGGCACGTTGTTGTTTATGGAAACTAGGGTTTCGGAGTTTGGATCCACGCGAGGCCAGGGCGCCCGTGCCATTGTGTCAGCCCGAAGTGAGTGTGCACGAAAGCTGCCATTTGGGTCCGAGTTTTCTTGTATGTTTTTTCTACTCATGCAGTGGAGGCTCTGGGAGTCGTGTGGCCTGGCCACGCGTGCCGCAACAGGCTAGCTGGTATTGCAGCCTGGCACGGGCGCTCCGATACCGCTGAATGCGGTAGGCGCCGTTCGCTCATAAGCTGCTTGTGTTGCAGCGAGCGTGTAGGACCCCAAACAAAGCATATGACTCCTAACGGCTGCACGTACGGGCACGTTCGGGGTTTCTTTCGTTTGATCTATATTATTTTGTTGTTTTTGGATGCGGGTCGTTTGCCCAAGTGAGTGAACTTGGTTCGAAAACCACGAGAGCGCCTTGACCGACTGGACGCAATTCAAAAGCGAGTTCCTTAAGAACTTCACGACCGTGGTGAGAAAAGAACGAGCTGCGCTTTTAGTGGAAACTCGAACGCTACACCCGAACGAAGGAGTCGTAATCTTCGTTCAGAAATGAAGCGGCTATTTCGTCGCGCGGACCCTGACATGACGGAAGAAAAGAAACTTAGGTTTCTGATGCGAGGAGTAAAGCAAAAACGTTTTGCTTGCCTTGTCTGCAACCCCACCAAATCGGTGGCCGAATGCGCCTCCGAGGCAGCCGCCATGGAGAAGACATTGGAAATTCGCACGAGGCAATACGACCGTCCCATCAATCCACTAGTTGCGGACACGATCGATGCCGGGGCTCTTAGCTCTGCCACAGTACGTGAGACAATCTGCGCTGTCGTCAGGGAAGAACTGCGGAAACTCTTCCCGACAACGCCGCACCCCAGTTACCTCTATGAGTGACGTGATCCGGGAAAAAATTCAACTCGCTTTGGGGACTTCGCCTTCCAAAGTACCACGTGAGCCTCAAGCTATGACCTACTCCGCGGCTATTAGACGACCCCGCCCTGCTCGAACCCGTAATCAAGAATTCCCGCCGTACCGCCATCCACTGTCGCCCGCCCGATCTCCTGCAGGCCAAAACCAGGCGCCGAGGAAGACGGACGTATGGCGAACCGCTGATAATCATCCGCTGTGCTACCACTGCGGAGAGGCTGATCACATCTATCGTCGCTGCCCGTACAGGAGACTCGGACTGCGTGGTTTCTCCGTCGACGCCCCGGGCCGCCGACCCGGCCAGCGCTCTACTGAGATCGACGAATACCTGTCAAACACCAACCGAGGACCAGCCCGCTTCAACCAATCGCCGTCGCCCTACCCGTATCAGTCACCGAACCGCCGCAGTACTGCTGACGTCTCACGTGGAAGGTCTCCCAGCCCACGCGGGGGAAGATAAAAGCAGCAACTTCGGGAGGTAAAGTTGCAAAACAGTGGAAAAATGAAAACCCTCCAACGACGCAGCGACTCGCTGAAGACCCTGATTCACCACATGCCCCGACCCCGACGACCCAATCTAACCCTGACGTGACTCCCGACCACGACGACAGCAAAACGGCGCGACGCGTAGCCGAAATGATGGAACCTGCCGATGAGAATACGAGGAAGATCACGACGCACAGTGCCCGACCGTCAACACGCAGAAGCCGAGATACGACGCCACGACGCACCTGGAACTCGAAGAAGGCAGCGTCCGACGTTCAGCTGTCCATCGATGGCTTTGAAGTAGTCGCCCTTACAGACACGGGAGCCGACTACTCAGTCATGAGCGGACATTTTGCGTCAAAGTTATGACCAGATGGGATGATCCGCACATTCCCACAGCAGGAGGCCACCTCGTGACGCCAAGTGGAACGTGCACATCGCGCGTCACCATAGACGGCACGACGTACCCTGCGGCGTTCGTCATTTTGCCTAACTGCTCCTGCGACGTAATTCTTGGAATGATCTTTTTGACGGACAACGGCGCAATAATTGATCTACAGACCAAGTCCATAACTTCTTCCTCCGATCACTCCACGACGCCGCAGCCGAACCCCGATCACCGTGCTGCTGTCAGGATCGCCGACGATCACATCACCCTGCCACCCCGCGCAAGCTTGATGATCGCCGTCTACTGTGAGGATGCTGCTTTTGACATCGACGCTATCGTAGAAAGTGATCGAAGGTTGCTTCTCGACCCCGGTGTCTCCGTCGCAAGAGGCATTCCGCACTTTAAGCAACGCCAATCTTAAATTTTGGTCCCTAATTTCACCGAAGAGTACCAGCATTTAAACAAGGCAGCTGCAATTGCGTTCCTCGAAGAAACGCAAGAAGCAAGTGACGTGATCGCGGTCGCCGACTTTGAACGCACACCCTATGACACCTTCAAGCTTCCGCACCCTTCGACGTGAATCCGGCGCTACCGCAAGAACAACGGAACAAATTATTGGCTTTGCTGCGTCGCTACAGCGAGTGTTTTTCGTCGAGTTCAAAATTACGTCAGACACCCCTAGTCAAGCACCGTATTATAACTGAAGATAGAGCCCGACCTACCCGACAGTCATCGTACCGCGTCTCTTCACCCGAGCGGGAAGCCATCCGGACTCAGGTCGACGACATGCTCAGCGACGACATTATACAGCCGTATAATGGGCTGCGCCGGTCGTACTCGTGAAGAAAAAAGACGGCACGTTACGGTTTCGCGTTGACTACCGGCGACTGAACAAAATCACCTAAAAGGATGTGTACCC
Source organism: Haemaphysalis longicornis (assembly GCA_013339765.2). Classification (NCBI taxonomy): domain Eukaryota; kingdom Metazoa; phylum Arthropoda; class Arachnida; order Ixodida; family Ixodidae; genus Haemaphysalis; species Haemaphysalis longicornis. The sequence goes on along the minus strand of CM023448.1, from coordinate 87,836,284 downwards.
CCTCCCCCGAATCAATGACGCCCTCGACCACCTCTGCCACGCGAAGTACTTCTCATCGATGAATCTTAGGACCGGCTACTGGCTAACTGAAGTGGACGAGAGACCGAGAGAAGACTGCATTTATAACCCCGAACGGCCTATACGAGTTCAAGGTGATGCCGTTCGGGTTGTGCACTTCGCCAGCAACGTTTCAACGAGTCATGGACACGGTGCTAGCTGGCCTGAAGTGGCACACCTGCCTCGTATACCTCGACGATGTTGTGGTATTCTCCCGGACTTTCGACGAACACCTTGCAAGGTTGCAGTTTGTACTCGAGGCCATCCGTACGTCGGGGTTAACGCTGATGCCTGAAAAGTGCCGCTTCGCGTACGAGAAACTCAAGTTTCTGGGCCATGTCGTAAACGCCGCGGGAGTACGGCCTGGTCCGGCAAAAACTTCCGTCACAACTTTCCAAGACCGAAATATAAGAAGGGCGTGCGGAGATTTCTCGGACTATGCGCATACTACAGGCGCTTCATCGCAAATGTCGCACGCATTGCAGAGCCACTCACCCGCTTGACAAAAGATAGCACCCCTTTCAGCTGGGAAAATGCCCAAGAAACAGCCTTCTGCGAGCTGCAACAATGCCTGCAAAGCCCGCCTGTGCTCGCGCATTTCGCCGAAAACGCCGAAACGGAAATGCACACGGACGCCAGTGATACAGGCTTGGGTGCCGTCCTCGTACAAAGTAATCGCCTACGCCAGCCGTGGTCGGTCCAAGGAAGAAAGAAACTACTCAGCCTCTGAGATTGAGTGCCTCGCAATTATATGGGCGATTTCGAAAGTTCGCCTATATGTGTATGGAAGACCAATGAAGGTTGTGACAGACCACCTTGCGCTGTGTTGGCTCGCCAATTTGAAAGACTCTCTTCCCGCCTTGGTAGGTGGAGGTTGTGCCTGCAAGAATTCGACGTTACAGTAGTCTATAAATCCGGGAGGAAACACTCCGACGCCGACTGCCCGTCCCGCGCCCCCGTCGACCCGCCACCACTAGACTGCGATGAAGACAGCGAGTTCTTCGGAGTCATGACTGAGAGCGACCTGGCCGCCCAGGAGTGCGCCGACCCCGATCAACGCGTCGTGATCGACTACCTCCCAGGGTGCAACGTCGCCGTGCCCAGGGCCTTCAAACACAACTTACCTGCATTCAGCCTGAAAAACACCGTCTTCGTGAAGAACAATTTCAGCCCCGGAACGAGAGCGAATTTTCTTCTTGTCATACCGGCAGATCTTCGTGACCAAATTTGGGAAGCGTGCCACGACGACCCGTCTTCCAGACATCTCGGCACAGCTCGCACAATTGAGAAAATCAAGATGAAGTACTACTGGCCCCGCCTTGCACCCGACGTCCCCACTATGTCCGAAGCTGCGAGCCAGCGACGAAAAACGCCACCGACGAGACCCGCCGGACTTCTGCAGCCGATCGGCGTCCCAACTGGGCCCTTCCAACAGATTGTGATGGACCTTCTGGGACCGTTCCCTACATCCCGATTCGAGAACAAGTGGATTGTTGAAGCGACAGACTACATGAGGCGCTACGCAGAGACCGCCGCTCTTCCGAGAGGGACTGCACAAGAAGTCGCAAAGTACTTCATAAGCCAAGTTTTGCTGCGACCTGGAGCCCCGGACGTCCTAATCAAGGACCGCGGAACGGCCTTTACTGCGGAGCTTATGCAAGCGATATATCGCTACAGCAACACGGATCACCGAAGAACGACGGCGTACCACCCCCAAACTAATGGACTAACGCAACGCCTGAACAAGACAATCGCGGAAATGCTGTCAATGTACGTCGACGTTGAACATAGGACTTGGGACGAAGTGCTATTGTATGTCACCTTTGCGTACAACACGGCTATCCAGAAAACTACGCAGATGACGCCGTTCGAGCTGGTCTACGGAAGACGGCCTACTACGATGCTCGACGCGATGCTTCCGCACGTAGAAGACGACGAACTCAACGCCGACGTCCAAGGATACCTTCAGCGTGCGGAGGAGGCCCGCCAGCTGGCTCGAGTCCGTACAACGAAACAGCAGCTGGTGGATGCCGGGCGCTACAACCTCCGACGCCGAGATGCCGAGTACCACCCTGCGGATCGTGTGTCGGTTTGGACTCCCATCCGTCGACGTGGACTAAGTGAGAAGCTTCTGCGACTGTATTTCGGACCCTCCGAGATTCTACTACCTGTCGGCCAACTTACCTACGGGGTGATACCCGATGGTGATTCTGGAACACCACGACGACGCACGTGGCCCGAAGTCGTCCATGTGGTTCGCTTCAAACCTTACTATGCAAGATGATGGATTTTTTTTGTTGTGTGTTCGGACTGTCTTTTATTTTAGCATCGGGTCGATGCACTCTTAGAGGGGGGATAATGCCGCGAACCATGTATGGGTTTGTTTATTGTTTGTTTGTACGGCCGGGCCACGCCCGGCTGTTTTATCTGCGCTCCAAACGAAGCGCGTCTTCCATTCGTCACTTTTATGCCGCACGGGCTCTTTCATTCAGATAAGCAGACGTTTCGCCGTAACGTCACTTGCCGAGAATAATCTTCTGGGATCTACAATGTTCTGGATGTGAATCGACGTTTCCAGGAACACTTGCGCCGAAAGATAAAAGCCTGCAAAGCAGACGCCGCGGCACTCGATCTGCGACGCTCTCTTGTGTACGTCACTTTGCTGACTGCTGCTTCGCCGCCCGTGTATTATTTAAATTGTTAGGGGAGCGCAAGTTCACTCCAATAAACGTGTTTTCTTTCAAGACAACTGCGGCGTCTCTGGCTTTTTGACATTATTGTTAAGATCAACATGTATGCAATAAATTCACTTTATACATTAATTGCAGCCTGGCCAGCGCCATTTGTGAGGTTGCCCATGTGTTGTGGGCGCTTTTATTTCAAATACATGTATTGGTAGCTTTTCATAGCACTGCTGTTACTTGGAACCTGGTTTCTAGAGTAATGTGTTCCCATTTTTGAAGTGCTGCATATTGCATGAGGTTTCATATGTGAAGGGCCAGCTGACCAAAGACACAAAGGACAGCTCCAAACAAGAAATGTCACATCGAAAACAAGAGGCAGTAAGTAACAGCACACCAGTCCTGATCAGCACATGTGCTCTTGACACTAAGGCAACCTCACTTGTGTCATTGAATTGGACCATACAGCACAGCTGTACAGACCATCTGCAAATAAACCATCATAAACACTTAAACTGATCAATTACATCAACAATTAAACTAATCAAAATAACAGTCTTGCCAAGCTAGCTGTAAATAAGTGCCGCTGGGCCGACAGAAAGCTTTCAAAGTGCACATAAAAAGCGAAAAAGTTCATGTAAAACAGTTTATATTGACTTCAGAATCATGTAATACATTTTAAAAACACAAGCACCTAAATTTTGATGACTGTATGTCCTGGCATAAAGGGCGCAGGTTGTATAAATGTAAGAACAATACAAATTTTCTTGACTATAAATAAGTCACACAAAGTAGAAAGATTGGCAAAATTTAAAAAAAGGAAACATGTAAACCCACGGTGCAAGAACAAGATATAGTTATGCAGCTTGAAATATCTCGCGCTAAGTGGAATGGGTGGGAAACAAGGAAAGAAAAGTGTGGAAACAGAAATGATTGAATGGTGGTTACAAGAAGAAGGCAAATTTATGAAACTCTAAATAATTCACATCTAGGGAAAAGATAGGCGAACAATAAAGCAAAGGCATCTTGGAAACACAGAAGTGGATTTGAGTGGTGATTGCGAGTGCCATAAGCTACTTTAAATAAACCCACATCTGCGGAAATGGTTATGAAAAATAGAAAAGAAGGTGTATATAACGAATTAACTGTACGGCAGTTACGCAAGCTGTAAAAATTTACGTGACGAAATGATTCACATCTAGCAAAATGGCAGACAACAAAACAAAATCTTAAAAACAGAAATTATTGAATGGTGCTCAGGAATACAAAACAAAGTTACACTAATTGGATATTTCACACACTCTGGTATGCGTTGGGAAAAAAAGAAAAAACGGGGAAACCCAGAAATGATTCAATAATAGTTACAACAAGACAGATTTACATGACTACGTAATTCACACCAAGTGATACGTTCAAAGAACAATAACACAAATTACAAAATGCATGGAAGCACAGAAATAATTCAGTGGTGGTTCAATGGTTCGTCCCTCCGTCACTCAGTTATAACAGAGTGAGAAACGATTTCGTGGTGCAAAGGCTGAAAGAAATAAATACCTCTTCTAGCAATAAAGTCTAACAAGTCAGAGGTTGTCGACAAAGCTGATATTTGCACAGAATGTGACTGACAATAAAAATCTGGGCCCTTTACATTATCTGGTGAAAGAAATTGATGTCTGTAGCAATATGAAGATATAGTTACACACAATGCTAGATGCCACTTGCAGGTTGAAGAAAGTATTCTTCGGTTTTTTTTTTTCAAACCAGAAGAACTCCTGTGCCAAGTCTACCATCAACAGTAGCTTGAGCAGGTGCCTTGTGCACAGTGTTGCAGTAGCACCTCCCTTGCCAGCCAGTTCTTCGATCTAGGCACGGGTACAGGAAAATCTGTGTTGTTAATACAGCTTTTAACAATGGTATAATAACGAATGGCAGCCTACCATTGTCCCTGAGAAGAAAGTGTATTGAACCGGCAACTTATCGGTACTCACATACGGGGTTAGAAACTTCGACACTCACTAAAAGGGTATAACTTAAATTAAGGACGACTAAGCAGGCAATGGAAATGCAGATGATGGGTGTGACATCAAGGGACAGGAAAAGAGCGGAGTGGGTCAGGAAGAAACTTTTGTTAAGGACATATTAGTAGAAATTAGGAAGAAATGGGTGTGTGCAGGGCAAGTGAATGCGAGATAACAGTTGGTCATTAAGGGTAACAGCGTAGATCCCTATAGAAGGCAAGCCTAGTAGGAGGCGGAGGAAAGATTGTCAGATGAGATTAAGAAGTTTGCAACAATAAATTGGTCAAAGTTAGCACAGGACCAAGATAATTGAAGATTAAGAGGGTTCAACAGTTCAGCGCCAACTAAGACTCGCACTTTTTTGCTTACCAAATGGCATCACGTACCGCCCCCCCCCCCAAATGTTGCGTCAGGTAGCAGCACTCTAACAGTGTAAAAACAACCAGGACACCGAAGCACGCTTTATTCTTCCGCACGAAAGAAAATATACCTCAGAAGCCTCCGATGACGGCATGCTTCAGCCGTGCTCGGTCACGAGCGTTCTTTGACATGACCGAAGCGAAGATCATAGCCAAGAGGGTCAAATACCAGAACGGAATCAATTCTGGCATGACCTGGCCGAGATGTTGTTTTACTCTTGCCTATTCGCATGCTGGCTTTTTTTTTCTTGCGAACACGAAGTCGGCGAGTTGAAAAGAAGGCGAGGAGGGTGCTTTTCGCGGCCTGAATGAAAAGCTATATTCGTTTTGTGTCCCGCAGATAAGGTTCGTGCGTCTAAGAAGGCGAAAAAAATGTATTTCTGTGTTTCTTAAACGTGTGGTATCACACTACGGCCAAAGGTAAAAACACAGAAATACGACAGCGCGTATACAAAATTTACTTTCGTGCCACCATTTACAGCGATGGTTACATGGCTGCGACAGAAGGGAATTGCAGCGAGCTGCTGCAGCGGCAAAGAAGCACTTGTTAGCCTACTAGGCTGCATCCCTTAGTGCCTGTTGTGAATCCTGCCGTTTCCGTGACTTTTACGTGACAGAAGCTTGGTTCCCTGCACTTCTGTCGAAACCACTATACACGTGACTTCTCAAAGGAGATTTCCCTGCCACTTATGGGCGTTAATTTCCAGCAACAACGATTGCGAGTGTTACGCATCAAGAAAATCGCACCAATGGCAGGCCAGAAACTGGAAAACACATCTTTTGCGGGCGAGCAAATCACGCTGCTGGCCGTTGTCCTGGCGATAACTACAGCTTTATCAGCGCCTCTATGCGAAGTAGGGGGCCTAAAGTTGTCACCCGCTCCACTTTCAATATGGATACATATTTGTACTCTGAAGAAATTTCGTGCTAAATATTTTCCATATTAGAGATAACATTTCTCGAATAGTTAGACAACTTCGTTGGAATTTATCACCGCCGTATTGCTTTTGAAAAGTTGTACACTGCTACATGGGACTTGAATACCCAGTACACAATTATACATTTTATCGACCAGATAACGTTTCGTCATACAAAATTACCAAACAAAAATAAGTGACTTTACAGATCAAAATGTGATACATGCGATTGGGCCGGATCTAAGCAAGGCACATTGTGGTTCGAGCGGAGGTCCTTATGGTAATTGCTGCAACCACTTATGAGTTCTTGTAAAATTTATTTTGGCTAACTGGCCGGTGTTTTTAGCATAAGAAGAAAAACGGGAAAAAAAGGTGTTGTGGATAGGATGTTGCCATTGCTCTACTGAGAACGCTCTTTTATGACCTCTGCTAGTCCTATTTAAGGATGGTGATTTCTCTCTTAGTTCGTTTTGTGTAATGTTTCTCGTGCACCATTCGTGCCAAAAATCTCCTGTTTTCTCTTCGACAAAATAACTCTCCTTATTTGGGAATTGCCTTCCCTCTCATGTGTGCAAGGGCTGTTCACTTTATTGTGCTTTTATTATTGCTATCAGCTTCAGTCACGTCGCAATGACCGCGCAGCACTGCTCGTACGACCAGCCCCTGTCTGCATCTCTCTGACATTCCCGCAAGCCTCGCTTCAGGTGATACGGCGCCACTACGACACACCCTACACCATTCCTCCCCTATTCCACCAAACCCCCGACCCTCAAAGAATCTCGTCCAACCCCTTCTCTCTCGCCAGCAGCGGTAACTTTCAGGAAGTAAATCACCGTTTCTCTATGGCTAGTTTGCTTCTTTCAAACACATTCTTTATTTCTAACCCTACTTCCCCCTCCTGTTTTTAGACAAGTAATAAATACGTGAAGATAAAGCTGGCGAGAAAAAGCTTTCCACAAAAAAAATTTCAAAGCCGGCACGTACCGCGGGCTCCTACGGGGATTCGTGTGAAATTGGATTAACTGACTCATTGATTCATTGATTTATTGATTATAGGGTTGACCACGCTGACGCTACTCAGGTGATGGGGTGCGCCGTAATAGAGGGCTCCGGATTAATTTTTACCACCTGGGGATCTTTAACGTGCGTCGAAATCTCGAACATACGGGCATTCTCGCTTTTCGCCTCTATCAGGGAAGCGGCCGCCGTGGCCGGGAATCAAATCCGCGTCTTTGTGCTCAGTAACACAAGTGAACTTCGAAACCTTTATTACTTCTGTAACGCACAAAGTATTGCAGCTGTCGCCGACACCGAAAATAATGTTTGAAAAGCGGTTTAAAATTATTCAACGGCAAGGCGTTGACCAGGTTTAATTTCTGCTCGATACCTGGTGGGTAGGTGGTAAACACATTTATGTGGACAATGCTGAGGCTGGCCATGCCACTCAAGTGGACGTATGTTGAGGGTCAACAACTGGCTAACGAGAAATAAATCGTGATTTCCATGATGCATCGCTAGATTCAAACGCACGGAAAATTTTTAGCTTAGAGACAACCAACATAATATTCTGGAACACCAGATTGTCTCGAAATCGCAGCGCTACCAATGGTGTTGTGCTTCTGGGGTTAATTGGCCGGTCAAATGTAAACGCAAATGCATACTCTACACAGAACCTCTGAGGTCTTGTCCACAAAACGTTTTTGCCTTATTTGATCACTCTCAACGTTCGTATACATGGTGTTTTATGGAGGACTTCAATTTTTAAAAAGTGGCTTTTCGATGTAAAATTGTTTTTCTTGTGCCAATGAATCAGGGCTCGTGGCGGTCACTATGAAACGAGTACCAAGTGCTATCATCCACGTATGGGAGCAGAAGGAGATTCAAGTACACGCGAACAGAAGGAAAACAGGGAGATATAATGAGCGCCACTTGCAACCTTTTTACACCAAAATACAATTTAAGGCTTCTTCTAATCGCAGTGCTAATACTACGATGGCAGTATTCAATGTAGCTGTATAAGGGCAGAACATATGCTGAGTTGGCCCGTGCCATGGCTCATACGTCATGGAGGAGCCCAAATCAAACAAGTCACCGTCATGGCGTGCCGGGGGTTGGTCCGTCGTCTATGTCAAAAATGCGCTGAGTATGCTCCGATGGAATATAAACAAGTGAAAATGAACCAAATAGCCGCTAAATAGCATTATACCAAACACAAACCACTCAAATCTTTATTTCAACATTAACACCAGCAGTTCCTGATGTTTGGGGGGGGGGTGATAAAATCATACAGCCATAGATCTGGTTGATGCGGAAAGGGCCGCGCAAACAAGGCAAGTTCTCTTGTAGCGAACGGACCAGACATTTAATGCATACGAATAACAGCAGAGTAGTGGTTTGGGAGAGTTGGTACATAATGATGTGTCGATGAGCAGCACAAGACTAGGAACAATACCACAGAAGACACACAGTGCGCTGCCAAAAAAATAAAAGATGTATGCGCGTGGACTTACACGTGTTAAAATTAAAAAAATAATAAGATAAGGTGAACACCGGTGAACGGTCATGGACGACCAATCATTTATCTATGGTTTAAAGGGGCCAAAATGAGCGACGAACCCTAAACATAATAAAAAATTGGTCCCAGTTCACGCTGTAATGTGGATGGAAACCAAAACTTTTAAGGACTCCCACAACAACTGCCCATGCAACGTCACTTGAATTCACTCACATGGCTCTACAAAGCGTGAAACCAGAGATTCTGCCTGTCATTACTTGGAATTCGCGGGGCGGTGTCCCGGACGCAGCAGCGTCGGCCACATCCGGCCTAGAGCGGTGAAAGCCGCCGCCACCGTTGCCCAGCCGTCCGTCGCCAGAAAGAAAACGGAGGGGAGCATTTTTCTAAGGGTGAGACAGCGGAACCTAGCCATCCTGATGGGCTAGCCCGGGGCTACACCACCGCGCGACACAAGCGTAGACCACGAAACAATGCGGAATGTGAGCTTAGTGATTCCCACTTGTACCGATTTAAACTAGTTAGTTTAGTAAGTTTTTGGAATGCGAATAAGCTGAGGGAACTTTTATAATTGCTATTTATCAGGACTAGTTGCTTCTTCCGCCTCTTGTAATACCTTTTTTTAACACAACTAAATTGGTATTCATCAATTTAGAAAAAGGAGTTCCGTTCGTGGCAAGCAGTGCGCATAAGATAGCGTTTCTCTAGCGGCCAGATGTCCGTACCTGGTCATTTTGTTTTTCCCGCCCTGCAAACAAATCCTTGACGTATCTGTGCCGTACTACCACCTAATGTTTTGGGTCCGCGCCACCCAGGAGGTGCTGTCGAACTAGTTAATCAAGGCGTGCGAAGCAAGCGCGCATTGAAGGTGAAGCTGCGCCAAAACGGGCCAAAAACAACCGTTGCTAAAGCAGAAGACAAAGCTGTGCTGCCGACGCACCCGCGGGCAGGCAGGCACCTCGGCTCGGGGAACGCTGGGTAAATTTTACATGCTGTGTACAGTGTGCTCCGCGAGTGAAACTCTCCCCCTACCCCGGCCCCGCCGCGTAGGGAGTTTATTGTTCCGTACGCCGCGAAGGAACTGCTGTCTGGTAAAGGTAGAAAGCTTTGCTTTAAAACAACGGAAATAAAAACAGTCACTATAAGGAAAGACCGCGAAAGCAGAGATGTAAAGGAATATGAAGGATAAACAAACATGAACAGGTAAAAAATCGCATTTCCTTCTTTCAAAGACTAACCCAAAGTTTCGAGGGTGGCGTTTTTACATCTACGCTGTATCAATGTATCCTACAGCACACTGCGCATTTATTTGTCTTGGAGAATGAAAATGGGACGGTATAAATGGTAATTGTGGTAGAAATTGTGGAAGGGCACATTTAAACTGCAGAATAATTAGGCTTCATACCAACAGTAAAAATAACTGATTGGTCTGCCTGAAGAACTTTCATTTACTGTAATATACGGAGATTATTATTTTTACCTTAATATTCCTAATTTACATTACTGTTAATATTCTAGGCGTCAGCACAACTCCCTCTGTCTGCCCCTTTTAACGATTTCCGCTAAATGAATTCGAGTCATAAAAATGTTGCATTTTACGAATTCTAGACAGGCACCCTCCATTTAGGTACATTGCTACAAAAAGTCAACAATACAATGTTGTGGTACACCTGCTTGAAATTAGCGCACGAGTCGGCGAGTTTACGTTCCACATTACTCCGCTAAGGTACGCGTGTGCAGACGCTATTGGCTGTGTAAGCTTAGTCTCCCTTCGCACGACTGTTGCTAGAGCCAAAGAAAAAACTACCCCCGTAATCTGAACAAACGCGGCTCTTGAAATGTCTATTGCTTATGCTACGCGAAGGAGAGAGAGAGTGAGAGAAAGGAGGTAAGGGTGAGGAGGAGGAAGCGATGGAGGGGGCAAAACGTTTCAATGATCAAAAAGAAAAACAAGACTGGTGGCATCCTTACTACAGGAAGCCGCCAGAAACTATTTAGCGACTCGAGTCCGAAACTATCCCTTCCACCACTTCCCCACCGCAACCTCCAAGAAAAATAATATTCCTGAAGTTTTCCAAGGTGACGCCGCCATGCAATGAGCGCCATGCAACAAATGCACCGGCAAACTTTAGGGTCGCATCACTCCGCCCAAGCGCTTCGTCTTCGCTAGGGCTTAGTGTTTTATAACAAACAGCATTACTACGGAAGCAAGCCGCCGCTCGGTGAAAACGCAACATATGCACCGCTTGGACCTACGCCATTGGTCTAAAGTTATTCCCCGCACGCCGTAAAGCGGGGAGCCCGACTGGCAATAGATGACGCTGCAATGCATACTTGCTGTCAAAGCGGTGGTGGCACCCGCATGAGTGACGGCAATCTTTTTTTCACTCTCCCGCGCGCACGCCGCATGAGCTCAAAAGTTCAGCGATCCGCGCGGTAACATAGCAAGACCGCAGCGTGTACGCGGTGAGTGGTAGAGCCTAATAATGTTTCCTCCTGATTACAAAAGACACAGGCACAAAGAAGGGTGGGAAATTCGATTGCGGGCGCTGTCAGGGTGCGGAACGTTCACAAAGCCTAGCGCTAAAACTATGGGCCTCAGAAGAATTCTACCGTCATGTATGCAATAAGAGACAAAGGGAGGGAATGTTCGGAACAGAATTTCGATATTGGGCAATTTTTTTTAATGCGACGTGCAGAAACACGGGCACACTGAAAACCTATGTTTTTGCTCATATTTCGTAGTCATTTATAACAAATCAAGGTCCCAGATGAAAAATCTGTCCGCAACATTCCTACCGTTTTTGACAGCGGAAAAAATTGAAACCAACCGCTTGAGGGTAGACCAAATAATAGGCGCGCTATGGCTTCTGAAAGTGTCCATGTATTGTCCACGGGAGGCCGGCACTGCTGAACCCTCTTAATGTTAGAGGCCTTTGCCCTGCAGTAGTCATAGATAGGCCGCTGATGATGATGATACAGGCATCAACAGTAATATTCATTGGAGAACTACTAGACTGCACACCAGTGACTTTCAGGTTGTACGGAGTTATAATACGAGCATTTGTGACGAATGAATCGCCGGCTGTAGCACTAAATGCATCCGTATATTGCTTAATTAAGAGGTGGTCGCCTGAAATATAATACTGTTTCTGTAGGCACCCATTGCTAGTGGAGCACCTAACAGCAAGTTTATTGATGAAAAGAAAAAACAGGAACCAGTCATCTCACACAGTACACTCAATCCCCTCCTCCAACTACGCCACAAAAAATAACCACCAAAGTATGGTTTCATTCGCACGCTTCACTTCATGCCAGATGACAACAGCAACCTCAGCACACACCTGAAAATAAAGAGTCACTGTGCACACAAATTGTCTTTACCGGAAGAATATGCAGCCGCCCTTCTCGATACCAGCAAATGATGTAGCAAGCAAATAAAAATTAAAAGATTGTGCTCTGATCATGGTGGACATTATGATTTCTGGAATGTGGAGTCTAGATGCACTGTGTATACGATTAGCAAAAAGCTCATGTGGATGATGCGAGCGGGCATGTGCGTGAGAATGTCTGATCTCTATTTTTGTCCGATTATATTGACACGAGGCACCGACAGGCGATAACAAACTATATGGTTATAGGGGGATTTGCCACAGGTTAAACGAACGGGGATTGTGCGACGAGTTCCCGTGGAAGAAGAGAACGAGGTGTGATGGTTGTGCTTCCCTCAGTGTGTACCAGCGGTACCCAGCCTCTTGTGTTTTGAGTATTGCAAGTACATGTTCTACGGCATTCTCGCCTCGTAACATCTTGTGGTGGAGGACCGGGGCCTTCTGAGAAGACGGAGCTTCGCGCCGGTCGCCAAATTTCGTTCACCGAGCTTCGCTCGGACGACCCAGCGGCTACTGCAGCCACGACAACCCCGCATCGCAACAAGGCCCCAGCGGCTACTGCCCCTTTGACAAGCCCCCACATCATTTTGTCGCACCCCCGGGACCCTCCCTTCTTCTATGGCACGGCTGACGAGGATGTGGAAGACTGGATCATGATGTACGAGCGTGTCAAAGGCCACAACCGCTGGGATCAGACCATCATGCTTGCCAACCTGTCTTTCTGCCTCACCTGCCACGTCGACGGGAATGTTCGTGCTACGCGATAACATTTTGTATCGCCGCAATACCCGTCCTGACGGGCCGGCACTTTTGCTCGCTGTCCCTGCGCATTTGCGCTCTACTATCCTCCAGCAGCTTCACGACATGCCTACTGCTGGTCACCTCGGCATTTCTCGCACGTATGAACGCGTACGCCAGCGTTTTTTCTGGCCCGGCCTGTACCGTTCCGTCCGCCGCTACGTCAGTTCTTGCGATCAGTGTCAGCGCCGCAAGACACCAACATCGCTTCCTGCGGGAACACTACAGCCACTCGACATCCCGATAGAACCTTTTTTCCCGGTTGGCCTGGACTTGCTTGGCCCGTTTCCCCAGTCGACATAAGGAAACAAGTGGATTTCTGTCCCTACGGATTACGCCACACGCTACGCCATCACGCGTGCTTTGCCGACTAGCTGTGCTACTGATGTGGCAGATTTCCTTCTTCACGACGTCATTCTCCAGCATGGGGCTCCACGTCAGTTGCTCACCGACCATGGCCGTTGCTTTCTCTCACAAGTCGTTGACGACATCCTCCGATCCTGTTCTACTAAACATAAGATAACATTAGCGTACCATCCCCAGACAAACGGGCTTACTGAACGCTTAAATCGTACCTTGACCGATATGCTTTCCTGCTACGTTTCCGCTGATCACCGCGACTGGGACGTCTCGCTGCCGTACGTGAAGTTTGCCTATAATTCATCACGGCATGATAAAGCTGGGTATTCGCCATTCTACCTCCCTTATGGCCGTGAGCCCACTCTACCACTAGACACCCTCGTGCTTATGTCGGCAGACCAACCCTCAGGGCAATCGGAGTACGCCTGGGGCGCTGTTGCTCGCGCTCACCATGCTAGGCGTATTGCCCGAAACCGGCTTTGTTCCTCCCAAGGTGACCAGAAAACGATTTTTGACCAAAGACTTCGGGTGGCGCACTTCGCTGCGGGATCCCTTGTCCTCCTGCGGAAAACTACCCGCCGTATCGGCTTCTCTGAAAAACTTCTGCCCCGCTACTGTGGTCCCTTTTGCATCTTGCGCCAAGTTACCGACGTAACGTATGAGATCTCCCTTTTGGCGTCGACACCGTCGAGTCACGCTACTTCTACAGACATTGTACATGTTGTACGATTGAAGCCATATTTTTCGCCGGACGCTGTAACCCCGTAGCGCCGCGACGGCTCTCGTTCCGCCGGGGAATAATGACACGAGGCACAGACAGGCGAAAACAAACTATGTGGTTATAGGGGGATTTGCCACACGTTAAACGAACGGCGATTGTGTGACGAGTTCCCGTGGAAGAAGAGGACGAGGTGTGACGGTTTTGCTTCCCTCGATGCTTACCAGCGGCACCCAGCCTCTTCCGTTTTGAGTATTGCAAATACCTGTTCTACGGCATCCTCGCCTCGTAAAAATATTATGTACGTAACTACAACATGGCCCCATACAGTGACCAGCAAAAAAATGAAATTTTGTGCATTTAACGCAGCAAAGCTACACCCAGACGTGTATGCTCCCTAAAAAAAAGGCCTATAAATAGATAGCAGGGTGAAACCCTAAATTTGAACTGAAGTTTCGACACTTGATAAATATTTTTGCACCCCTAGTTCAATACCACTCTCGCTGTCAGGATGAAACCGCATCCTTCGATTATCAGCGCGAAACCTTAGCCACTAAGCTGCTACGGCATGTTAAAGAAATCTTAAGCACGTTGAAGAAAACCAACAAATAAAGAGTCATTGTTGGGGCCTCAATACATGAACACAAAACTGGAAATTAATCAAGCTTTGCAGCTATTCAAGGAGCCATGAAGAGAAAACAAAAGTTTGTTTTATTCGAAAGATTAGGTGTTTCATAGTACCCTAAGCGCTTTCCCGGAAGCAAATGATGCTTTATTCACTGAGAAATAAGGCAATTTAAGCCAAAATTTTATTCTCCCGCTAAATTGCACATTTCGTGACGTGAACAATGGCGTCATACGAGCCGGTCCATGAAACAGATACTTCGTATGCCGACTCCATATAGCACCCACACGCGGGAATCAAACAGGAACCGGAACTTGTGCCGAAACCGAGACGGCGGCCATTTTAAAATACTTGTTAAACCTAGTGCACCCGCAGCTTTAGTCATGGAATCGCGTGATCCGGAAAACAAAACCGTCCCGAGAAGCTCGGGCTTGCATTTAACAACCTCACACCACTTGAACGCTCAATGCTTCTAAGTGCACGAGCGGCAGGAGTTGTGGGATACGCGGATGGACCGGAAAGCGACCATTCCGCGATAGCCACAAACACGGGCCACAACAGACGAACGCCCAGACGTCGGTACCGCTGCCTCGTCAGCCCCGTCGAGACGGACGAATACAGCCTAGTACGTACGTGCCGTATTTTTATTACGGTTAATAATAGTTAAATTTCAGTAGCAGTATCGCTTATGCCAGTTGGCTAGTGTCGTGTATGGAAAGCCGTTCGCGCGAGCTCTCTGCTCCGACCAGAAAGATACGAGCATCAATGCGCGGTGTGTACGGCATTTTTTAAGTGCGAATGCACTTCTTAATTAAGCGAGCCTGAATCGCCCGCTGCCGTCGTCCGCATAGCAACAGCTGCGGGTGCGCGCACTCCTCGTCTTCCTCCTCGTCTTCCCTAGCAACGGGGGGAGATGGGCGTGCGCTACTCTCCTCCTCCTCTCTCCGCTCAGTGACGGCGGGTGTTGGGCGCCTCCTCTCCACTTCGGGCGGGAGAGCTCTCGCTCGCGTAGCGGGCGCTCCACATTCGACGCGTGAGGGCGCTCGTGTTGCCCTCGCCGTAACGGCGGGCGCTACTCTCCTCCTCCTCCCTCCGCTCAGTGACTGCGGGTGTTGGGCGCCTCCTCTCCACTCCAAGATCACGATATCCACCGTAATCGCGCAATCAACAACCGTGCATTGGCACTTACACACTCTCCCCCTCGGGGAAGTGCGAGGGAATTTTTTTTCGTCCAAGGTCAGAGCGCTTTGACGGCGATATTACGAAGTCGGCGACGAGCGCCAGCATGTCCCAGGAGTGAGCTAACGTAAGAGTCCCTACCATAATCACTTCCTCGGAAATGAAGCGAGCACATTCGTACTTCCTTTAGCTCTTTTTCTCCTCCGTTTGCAAAGTTCACAAAACGTAGCCACTTGCTTCCCCGAGTTCGGCGGGGATGTCGCACTCCCTTGACGATTTGCCCGTACTAAATGGGCATTTCAAAACGCAGCAACGAAATTTCATTGTAAAGTACTCGAACAAAGTGAAGTTTTCAGTGGTTGCAAACTGGAAACGAGCTCCTAACAACAGCAGCAAGCCAACACCATTCCGAAACTTCTTCGACGACTGTCACTATCTCGTCGCTGCTTGCTGTTCCTTACTCCCCTAGTTTCTATTTTCACCTTTGCTGGTTGGCTATATGACGGCCAACTTCCTGTGAAGGGATTACGATACCAAGCAAGGTCGCGGCTGTGCGTGCTGGAGCGGTTCGTTGGCCCCGAAAAGCCTCGAACCCGAAAATTTGTGTGTGCGACGGTGGCGACGCGAGATGTCGAGTTCGGCTGGCGGTAATTGTGTACGCATTGGCATACACGCTTGCGTGTTTATTTGGAACCTCAACCGTTTACTCCACCGTTCTTAGTGTCATAAAAGTAATGTGCCGTATGTTTAACTGGCATATAGCTCACTAAGCAAACTGGTAAGCACTGCCTAACTTGCGTTTGCTTTTGCCGGCCTCCGCCTATCGCAAAGCATTCTCGTGTGACATCATTGGTTCTGTTGCAGGAAATGAGCTGGTGGGTCGCATGGTCCTTCCCTTTTTTCCTAATTATGCAGCTTATTTGAGAGAAGTCTGTGTTAAAAGTGGTGTCAGTATGGTTCTAACGAGGCAATCTTTCGAATGAACCAACCTTGTGTTTTCTCTTCATGGCTCCTTTAACACTACACAACGGAGCGCCGCATCACCTTGACAACAGCTCGTTTCTGACCCCAGTACGCTCATGCAGGAGGAGAGCGAACGGTGAAAAAGCAGCCAGATGCAAGACTACCTCTGGGCCAGGTTAAGATCACCGACTGTGCGGCAGCGTGAAGGTCTTAAGCCTCACTCTAGTTTACCCGCGCAACTGATGAGCGTCTGCGGGCATAGCAATAGCCAAACACGCAGACTACCTGACGCGATTACAGTGGCTCCAAGTGTGCGACGAAATGCGCGGCACACTATCGATGAAGCGCACGTGGGCGATCCTACGGAAAATAATCGACCCCAGTAACAGCAAGACAGAATCGGCCACGAAGATCACGAAACTTATACAAGATTACCATGGCTGGGAATTACAAATGCATTGGGAGCTTTTTAATCTATACGCAACGCAAAATGATAGTACGCGCTCTCCCCCTCCGCACTATATGGGCGCGAGCAACGAAATGCTATACGCCGAATTCACATTCGAAGAGGTGCACGCCGCCATTAGAGAACTCAGAAGAGCGACCTCACCTGGAGAAGACAAGATATCCAACCAGATACAACGACATCTAGAGGAGACGGCGATTCAGACTCTAACAGACTACTTTAACAAGGTGTGGCGGGAGGGGGAAGTGCCCCCTGACTGGAAGCACGCTAACATAACACTCATTCCAAAGCCAAGCAAGCCAATAAAAATAGAAAATCTCAGACCAATATAGCTTACGTCCTGCGTGGGGAAACTCATGGAACAGGTCGTGAACTCCCGCATAGTAGATTACCTCGAGACGAACGACATGCTACCACACAACCAACTCGGTTTCAGACCAAGGCTCTCCACTCAGGACGCACTTCTACAGATTCAACACGACTTATTGGACCACCCACCGAAAAAAGACAACGCGGCCATTTTAGCCATTGACCTCCACAAAGCCTTTGATAACGTCTTGCAGAAGGTAATACTCACAGAAATCTCCACGCTCGGGCTAGGAGAAAGAACGTTCGCTTATGTCAAATCCTTCCTCACAGGCCGGACGGCCAGGATGAAGCTAGGAACGTCCCAAACACAGATCTTCAAGATGCCAGACAAGGGGACCCCCCAGGGAGCAGTAATTTTGCCTTTGCTCTTCAACCTCGCAATCCGACGATGGCCAAAGCATTATACAGCATCCCAGGACTAAGATCAACTATATACGCAGATGATATCACCCTTTGGGTTGACCGGGGCAGTGACGCCGGCATCGAACAGACACTAAGGACAGGCGCCGAAATAATCGCGGAACTCGCAACCAAGGCGGGCCTCACTTACTCAACGACAAAATCCGAACTGATGATCCTTCATCCCCCCAGGACGAAACCGGCCACCCAACCACCCATCAAAGTCGACATCGGAGGATAAAACATACCCACCGTCTCAAGCATAAAAATACTAGGACTACGGATACAGGCCAACAGAGGGACAACCGAGACAGTACGCGTCCTACGATCACACACGATAGAAACAATTTCCATGCTAAGAAGAATAACCTCAAGGCAACGTGGCCTCACAGAGGAAGAGAGACTAAGGATCGTACAAGGCTTCGTAGTCAGCAGATTCAGTTATCACCTGCCTTATGTGAACTTAACACAATCGAACAAAGATTCGCTCGAAGCTCTACTTCGGAGAGCCTACCGCACGGCTCTGCACATTCCCCACTCTGCTTCAACAACCAGACTTGCGAACCTGGGCATTCACAACACCGTAGGCGAGATAATCGATGCCCATGGACGCACAGATACACAGGCTGGCGCAGACCACGACGGGCAGGTCCATACTGCAGCGGATCCAAATTCAACCGCCCAACACCGACTCCACTCCGGTCAGGATACAAAGAAACATCCGAGCCCTAATCAAAGTCAAACCTATCCCCAGAAACATGCACCCGACCTTCCACGCGGGAAGAAGAGAGGCACGCGCGCAGTACCATTCGCAGCACTACCTACCAGACAAACACACCGTGTATGTGGATGCGGCACGGTACCCCGGCAGAGCAGCCTGCGCAATCGCAGGCATCGCCTCCACCACAGAAACGCAACCAACAATCAAAGCCTCCATCTGTACGGCAAACCCCACCACTGCAGAAGAAACGGCCCTGGCTCTCTCCATAACCAAGACGCCAACACCGACCGTCGTCCTGTCAGACTCACAACAGGCGCTAAGCAATTATGAGAAGGGCAACATCTCAGCCTCAGCCCTAGAAATTTTCGTGAAAATACCTCCCAACCAGCCCGTGATACTGCTGTGGACCCCGGCTCACACTGGCGTGGGAACCAACGAGGTAGCTAATGAACAGGCCCGAGCATTAATACCCCGGGCGAGCACTTCTCTTGGTTCTACGCATGGATCCGCACTCGAGTTTACTGGGTACGCCTTCACCACATACCGAGACATCACACAGCACTACCGCCTCACCCGCAGAACACTACCCCGCCCAACGCCAAACTTACGATAGAGGAAGCACAGATGTGGCGCACTCTACAAACCCATTCCTTCCCACATCGCACGCAGTTACAGCACTCCCACCCACACCTCTTCCTCTCCGCAGAGTGTCCGAGATGCCGCAACCTCGACACGCTATACCACTCTTTGTGCGAGTGCCCCGCGGACCCTTACCCCCCTTCTCCACCCCCACCCACTGGGAGCAGGCCTTGGGTAGCTCTTGCCTCGTGGATCAACGGACCCTGACGCAACGGGCGCTGCAGGTCGCTTCGGTCATCTGGGCTGAGGCCACCGCCCCAACCTGAACCCGGTGTCTCACAAATAAAGTGTTTTTTCTCTCTCTCTCCTCCCTGCAGGCACTATTGATGACACCGGCGCGATACCGAGTGCTGCTGCTCTAGGTACAGTCATTCAAGCCTGAGAACGTATGACCGAAAACAACTTTTCATTTTTCTACACGTTCAAATAGGCATTGCTTTGAAGTAAAACACTTTGATCAGTTCTACTCTGCACAGCATGATGATGATGATGTTGAATGTTTATGGCGCAAGGCCAACTAGGGCAAAGAGCGCCAAAACAGTGTAAGTATGGTGGATGAAGATTTAAACTGTAAAATTGCTCCACAAAAGCAAATATTTATTCATTATAGTCAGGAAACGACAATGAGGATGGCTGGTGTAAAAGGCCAGGGTGTGATATTGCATGGCTTGAAATGAGGTGCAAAACCACGCGTGATATGAATAGAGGTGTAAAAATTTCATTTCACTAAGAAACCTAAAAGTGTGTTGTAGAGGAATCATGGTATTGTCGCCGTCGCGACAATACCATGATTCCTCTACAACGCAAGCTGCTGGGGCGCCGCCACAGTATCATCCGCTAAAACGGTGTTCATTGTACTGCGTTGTGTTGTCTGTATAGTTGTCGGAAATGTTTGCGTCTTGTTCTGTGGAGTGCTTTGCGTGTAATGATAATGTGAATTACGGATTGGGCCTCCCCACACCTGCTACACAAGGATGTGGGAGATACAGTGAGCAGATGAGAGTGTGTCGCATGCGTGTGGCCTATCCGTAATCTAGCTTGGGCAACTTCGATGAATCTGTTGTGTGAGGCAGTAGTGTATCGTCCTATATGTGGTTTTATTATGGGTAACTTGCGGTCTGTCTGTGTATTCCAGTTGGCTTGCCATGTTTTACGAAGGTGTCTTATGAGTGGCTTGATATCGGTGTAGGGTATTGTTGTTATGTCCACTGTGTTTGCAAGTGCAGCAGGGGCGGCCATTTCATCCGCGGTCTCATTCCCCGCGATTCCAGCATGGCCTGGAACCCAGCACAGGATTAGTTGAAAATTATTTGCATATATAGACATTATGAAATTAAAGACAGGATTGACAATGAGGTTTTTCCTGAGTCTGTGTGATGACGATGCACGCACAACGCTCAAAGAGTCTGTGAAGATAACGGACTTAGGAATTTGTTTTTTAAAAATGTTCTGAGCGGATATTAAATTCTAAAGTCTTCTGCAGAGAAGATAGTGGTGTGTACACTCATGGTTCTGCAAGAGGTAAAGCTAGGGCCATGAGCGCCGCAAGACACCATAGTTGAAGTTTTTGAGGGATGACTATGAAATTCGGCACATTTATATTTATCCTCCAGGAAAAAGAACTGCTGCAGATTCGCAGCATTGGGAACCCTGCTTTTATCCAGTCTCATAAAAGAAACATCACAACAAAAAAGCTGCAGTTGCCATGGTGGTATAATGTCAAAAATTCGTGATGGGCATGCATCTAAAAACCCAACAGAAAGACTTCAAGCTTCCTCTCTCAGTGAGTAGGGCGAAAAAACGCATGGACGAATTGAGAACAGTTGTGTGTAGATGTATCGTTGAGGACAGGTTTAAAAGCATGATTATTCAATGATGACACCTTAAAAGCATATAATAAATCGATGTAAATCTTGATATTCCAGGCACCATTTGTTACTTTCAACGTACAGACTCTGGGCCGGGCTAGAGCGGGACGCACCAGACGCAAGGCACAGACCCAGGTTGTGGGGAGCGCCATGGCACGACACCTTCTGGCCTAGGGGGTGTCGCCGGAGCCCCTCGCCATGGGCTCTCTTCCCTCGCCCTCCTCAGCTTCCGTGCGGCCACCGGGCCGCGAGACTTGGGGACGTCGGGGCCCGAGGGATGGCGCTGGCGAACACGGGGCAGCGGGCAGGGAGGTGGAGGAGCGGGCGGTGGTGAAGAAGAACCGCGCGCGGGGACTGAGACTCGGGGGACAGAGTGTTTTTGGTGTGTGCGTCTGTATGCCCGGATGAGGATGTAAGTAAAGAGTTCTTTCACGCAACCGCAGTGTGCCTCATTCCTTGGCATGCCGTAGAGAGCAGGCCCACATCTGGCGCAAGAGGGGGAGGAAAGGGCCGGACGAAGGAGTCCAGGCCGGCCGCAAAGAGAAAGAGAAGCGGCATCTCGCAGCGGCGATTTCTCGGCCCCCGAGAACAGAGGCAGAAAGGAATCTGTCTTGGGGGGAGGTAGTGAGTAAGGAAGAGCTCATTGAGGCCCAGAAAGCAGACGGTCTGTGCCAGCGGGTGCTGAAAAGGCTAGCGAGCGGCGTAGCTTGCACCGGTAACGCTGAGGGGTTTGACGCGTATCTGCTGGGCGACGATGGCTTATTACTTCGCTACATTCCCCAACTGGACGACGAAGAGGCGGTTTCATCCCCCTTTCGAGTCGTGGTCCCAAGGAAGTTGCGGAAACGGTTCATGCGGTACTTTCATGACTCAGCGCTGGCAGGACATGGCAGTGGCAGTAAGACTTACGACAAGTTATGCCGTGTCGTGACCTGGCCAGGCATTAGGAGAGACGTGCTGAGCTATTCCCGCGCTTGCCCTCTTTGCCAGGTAGCGAAGCCGCGCGCTGGGAAGCCTGTGGGTTTCATGAAGCCGGTGGAAAGCAGCTACCCGTGGCAGATTGTAGCGTGTGACGTAATGGGACCCCTCCCAAGATCCGCAAGAGGAAACCACTTCATTCTGCTTATAACGGACCACTTTTCTAAGTGGGTGGAGTTGTTTCCCCTTAGAAAGCTAGCGTCGGAGCGGATCGTAGAGAAGCTGTTGGAGAAATTCACTCGTTTCGGCTTCCCCTCCGACCTGATCACTGACAATGCTTCGTATTTCACAAGCAAAGTCTTTTCAGACTGTTGTCGAGCACTGCACATTCGGCACAGGAAAACGAGTCCTTATCATGCTCAGAGCAACATCACTGAGAGGGTGAACTGGAACCTGAAAAGTGCATGCTGGTTGCCACAACCAAGGAGCATAAGGACTGGGACGCGCGTTTGCCTGAGCTGGCTTTCGCGACTAGGACTACCGTAAATAGGTCCACGGGTTTGAGACCAGGTTACCTAAGCTTCGGTAGAGAGATCGCTTTTCCGATGGAAAATGCACTGCTGTACGCGGCGACGGGTAACGCCCCTTCTCTGTCGCATTACACGGCTAGGCTCCGGAAACGCCTTTTGGCAGCGCAACGCACGGCTCGGGAGAACCTCGACGTGGCGCGCATGGAGTGAGCCGAGTAGTATAACAAAGGCTGTCGTCACTTGTGTACAACATCGGTGACCTAGTGCTAAGGAGAACACACTCTCTCAGCAAAGCTACACGCGGTTTCACTGCAGCGCTCGCACACAAATGGCAAGGGCCATACAGAATTACGGCGCAGACGACTCTGCTCACGTATGAGATGCAGTCGCTTGAAAGCGACGAGCTGGTGGGTCCTGTGCACGTTAGCGATCTCAAGGCCTATCGGGTAGTTCTATCGGGCACGGCACGGGCAGTTCGAAGGCCTATCGGGCACGGCACGGGCAGTTCGATTCCGAAAGCCTATCGGGCTTTCGGAATCGAACTGCCCGTGCCGTGCTGGCGCACCCAGCACGCGTAGCTCGTTTCTTTATTCTCGTCTTTCATAGCCGGCGCCAAGGCTCCGGCCAAGAGCCCCAACCAGAGGGCGCTACAGGGCCCCCCGCCCAGACGGAACGTCGAACGTGACGCGACGGCCAGGCAGGGGGGCGTTGGTTTTGGGTGCGAGCAGTGGAGTGTTTAGGCCTGTGATGTCTGCGCGGAGTTCGTTGGGTGGCGTCTCGAGGTAGGCCGGTTTGAGGCGGTCCAACAAGACGACTTCTGGGTCTTGTTAAGCGCACGGTATGGCCCATCGTAGGAGGGGGTAAGAGGCGCTTTTACGGCGTCCCGCATGAGGAAAACGTGTGTCGAAGACGCCATGTCGGGATGCACAAAGATGCGGTGGTCAGCAGACCGAGGTAGGACCGGTCGCAGGTGCTTCATGCAGTCCTGCAGGCATTGGATGTACTCAAGTGGCTGGGGCGAGGAGGCCGTAGGGACGAACAAATCGCCAGGAAGCCGCAGGGGTGCGCCGTAGACAAGTTCAGCAGTCGAACAGCCGAAGTCACGACGAAGGATGGCACGCAGGCCAAGAAGCACTACAGGAAGGTGATCAACCCAGTGCTCTATATCCAAGCGCGCAGTGAGAGCACTTTTTAGCTGGCGATGGAGCCGCTCAACGATGCCGTTGGCACAGGGATGGTATGCCGTGGTGCGGCAGTGCTTAGTGCCAAGCAAGCGGCTGATGGAAGTGAACATAGTACATTGAAACTGCCTGCCTCGACCCGTGGTAACAATGCCGGGGCAGCCGAAACGGCAAACCCATGTCGGAACGAAGGCTTTTGCGACCGTTTCTGCCGTGATGTCCGGAATTGGTACGGCTTCGGGCCAACGGGTGAAGCGGTCAATCATTGTGAGAATGTACCAGCAGTCACGGGAGAGAGGAAATGGTCCAACCAGATGGAGATGCGCGTGATCAAAGCGACAGCTAGGTGGCAAAAAAGGCTGCGTTGGGGTCTTCGTGTGGCGGGTCACCTTGGCTGTCTGACAAGCGAGGCACGAACGGGCCCACTGGCGGACATCAGTGTTGATGCTCGGCCAGACGTACCGCTGTGTAATGAGGCGCTGCGTGGCTCGGATGCTGGTGTGGCAGATGTCGTGGAGCGAGTGAAACACAGCACGACGAAAGGCAGCCGGAACGAAGGGTCGAGGCGCCGCCGCTGACATGTCACACCACAGTGAGCCAGGCACGAACGGATGAGGCACACATCGTAGACGAAGGGAACCCGGGTGGTCCCGCAGTGCTTGCAGCTCAGGGTCTTCAATCTGCGCCTGAGCTAGGCGTTCCCAGTACACAGCAGACGCAGCACTGCCGATGGAGGTAATGCGTGAAAGCGCGTCAGCAGCCTCGTTGTCGGTGCCTTTGATGTGCCGAATGTCCGTCGTGAATTCCGAAATATAGGCGAGCTGACGGAGTTCCCGTGCGACGTACTTGGAGGTGTTTGTACGCAAAACGTACCCCAGAGGTTTATTGTCCGTAAGAACGTGAAAGGACTGGCCCTCCAAAAAGTGCCGGAAGTGCTGGATGGTGGCGCAAATGGCGAGCAGCTCACTACCAAAAACGCTGTAGCGCGTCTCGGCAGGTTGGAGCTTCCGAGAGAAGAAACCCAGCGGGTGCCACTCGGAATCGATTCTCTGCTGGAGAACAGCGCCGATTGCAACGCCGGATGCATCCACCATGATGCCAGTGGGGCCGTCTGTTCTCGAGTGGATGAGAAGCACCGAATCGGCGACGGCTTGTTTAGCAGCGTTGAAAGCGGCTTCAGCTTCGGGAGACCAGGAAATCACGGATGAGGAGCTCTTGTTTGTGCGAAGAAGCTCAGTCAGTGGATGCAGAAGTTCGCGCAGTGGGGTATAAAGCGGAGCGAGAAATTCAACAGGTCCAGGAACTCACGAAGCTGGCGGAGGTTAGTAGGTTCGGAGAAATCCTTCACGGCTTGACCGTGAGAGGGTAAAGGGCAAATTCCCTGAGCCGAGATGTGATGGCCCAGGAACGCGAGCTCGGACGTCCCGAAGAACGTCTCGACGCCCCGAAGGACGTCTCGACGGGGATTTGGTGATATGCCTTGACAAGGTCCACTTTGCTAAAGATAGTGCACCCTTGCAGTGGCTTGCGAAATCCTGGATGTGGGGATGGGGATAGCTGTCGTGAACAGTCTGAGCGTTTTAGCGCCCGGTAATCGCCGCAGGGATGCCAGTCTCCACTTTTCTTAGGAACCATAAGCAGCGGAGTCGCGTGGTTGCTGGACGATGGGCGGATAATATCGAGTTCCAGCATGTGCTCGAATTCGCGTTTAGCAGTCGCCAGACGCTCACCGAAGAGGCGGCGCGGCCGAGCTGCGTCTGGTGGACCACGCGTGACGATGTGGTGGGTAACGCTATGCTTGGGGGGCTGCTTTAGGTTGCAGGGTCTCGTAACCTCAGGGAAGTCTTCGAGGATTTTTGCGTACGGCGACGAGGGAAGCAGCGTGCAGATGCCAAGGTCGAGGGTGAGGGATCGCAGACCATACGTGGCGATAGATGTAGAGTTGGCTGCACGAAGCGTAGGCCCAGGTGACTTAGAAGTACGCTCATCCTTGGAGGCTGGTAATATACTGACCTCAGCACCCGTGTCTACAAGGAAGCGCAAACCAGAAATGCGATCCGTAACCAGGAAAAGGCGGCCAGGTTGTAAGGCGAGGTCACATGCCGCCATCAGTGATCTCGCGTCGCGTTTGCCGACCAGCTGCATGGGGAAATGCAGTGACGGGCGCGGTGCTGGAAAGTGCGATGGTACCAGCAGATAGACGAGCTTCGAGGGCTGCGCGAGCAAGAACCTCCCGGGGAAGACGAACGACGGCTAGGGCGTGGGGAGGAGCCGCCTCGGCGATCAGAGGACGTCCTAAGCGCTTCAATGGAAGCGGCGAGTTGATCGATCGGAGCCTCTAAGCGGGACACGGCCGATTACTGTGCTGTCGAAGCGAGGGCAAGCTAGGCAAGCTCTGTCGGCAAGCTCGGCGGCGTGGTCAAGGTCAAGTCCCCTGCAGCAGCTAAAACGATGCGAGTGGACTGTGGCAAGCGCTGCAGAAAGAGCTCCTTTAAAAGTGCCCCGTTCGAGTTCACGTTCCTCGCGCCTACGAGCTGTCGCATGGTTTGAGCAGCTGGGAAGGGCGGCGATCTCCAAGCTTTTCGGGGGTGAGCAGCTGCCGGAGGAGCGCGCTCTCGGACGCCGTGGTTCGGTCCAAAATACTCTGCTTGAGCCGCTGATACGGAGCATCATTCAAAGGTGCACCGATGACGTCTGTCACTTTATGAGCCACCTCAGGCGGCAGGTTGCAAAGCAAGTGGGAAACCGAGTAGTTTCCAAGGTGACGCGATGCAGATCGAAGACGGCTTCGACCTGGGCTAACCAAACGTGTGGGTTCTTGCGCACGAAGGTGGGCAGACGGAGCTGTATGAATGCGACGTCCGGCGGTCGCGAGGAAACGTCAGGCAAAAGAGGGCCCGAGGGCGCGAGATTGCTGGGGTCGGTCATGTCTTAGTCCGGAGTCACCACTGTCGGGAACCGCGGGGTCGCAGCTCAGAGGAAGAGAGAAATTACCAGCGTCGCAGGCTTTGATAATCGAACTGCCCGTGCCGTGCTGGCGGTGGTGGTGGTGGTGGTAGTGGCCCGAAAAAAGACGCATACCCACTTAGGGGAATTGGCCAAGAAGAGTTATGTTTTCATTACAATCAATCAAGCGAGGCAAAATATTGGAGCAGAAGAAAGAATTTGGTCTAGGTTATTGAAAGACAGACAGAGAAAACACGAGGAAAAAAAAGACAGAGAGAAGAATAGGAAAACTAAAGTAAAAGTCAGCCTAATCGGAATGTTTTTAACACTGCAGACGAGCTGTCTCCGAAATGAAGGAGTGGATGGCGTAGCACACGTCCCTATGGCATCGGCCCAGCCTAGTCCCCACAAACGACAAAAGCACCGGTACAGTTAAAGGCAGTCCACCCACCCAGCACGCGCCACTCGTTTCTTTATTCTCGTCTTCATAGCTGGCGCCAAGGCGCCGGCTAAGAGCGCCAACCAGAGGGCACTACAATACCTACCAACCACCTCCTTCATGGCACATTCAAATGCAAAACATGCTTAAAGAGATACAAGACCTCCGTTCCCAACTCCTCCAAACCAAACATGAGAATGAGAGACTCGCCCGACAAAATTCCCTTCTGAAAGCCGAAGCCACCACCCCAACCTCCCTACCTGATGCACCACAAGCGGAGACGCCTCTTAAACGTAAGGCCCTAATCCAAAACTACTAATACCCGACCCACGCCCGAAATGCAGTTCCTCGGCACGGATTTTGAAAATGCTTTCAATACACTTAAACAGCAAACACATTAAGAAATATTGGCTTCAAAAAAGACAGTACAGGACTTACACAGTGAGCTCCTGAAATGGGCCAGGCATTTAATGACCCTCACTCCAACATCCCCACCTCTCTCACCGGAAAGCATGCCCTTAGCAGCCAATATCTATCATGACGCAGATCTATAAAAACAGCATGTTATATGGCATTCGAACTGCCGCGACTTCAAACAAAAGCGTGTGGAGTTCCAAGCGCTTCTTCAATCCCTCACCTCTCCGCCACCACTTATTGCTATACAAGAGGTAAATACCCTGCCTAAACTGCTCAATTACACTGCCCATATATCCCTATTGCACCCCTTTGTCGCCATCTTTACCCAATTTCAATTTATTTCCGTGTTCCCATTTCCAAATAAAACAAGAAAAAAAGTGGGGAACAACACCCGCACCAGAAAAGCTATGGCAGGCTTGCAGCCAATCAGATACAAATGAACAGGGGCTAGCGCCCGAAGTGCAAATTAAAAAAAAAACAATTATTCGAATAAAAAAACACCAATAATACATGAAAATCACAATACCAAGAGAGCACGGGAGCACCACACTGCAGTTTGAAGAGGTCCAAAAGGGAACCAACGGAAGAAAGAATATGGTCTAGAGCCACAGATGGCGCAGCGTACGCTCCTATAAAGAGTATTGACTGGTTAGGCGCGTTTAAAGTGAGGGCGATCACGAAATGTGACACGTGAATGGAAAACAGGTCCAAAGACACATTTCGGGAAACAACCATGCAACGCGGTGTTTGGGCATGGTGAAATTTAAACCACCGAGGCGGAATGCCTGGCACAGTCACACCCCTAACATACGAGTTGCAAACCACCGCGAAGTCAGTGTTTGTGGCTTCCATATAAGAGACGAAATGTTCAGTTGCAGCGCGAGTGTGGTCAAGGTTTTCTTTAAGAAAATATAGTGATGACAGTTGTGAGGTGAAACTAAGTTGAGCCGGTAATCTGGGAAGCGTGCAGAGTGTCCAGGTAAATGGTTTTGGCGCGAAGTCTTCCAATGCGAGCTGTCAAGACCTGGCAGCACGGCGCATTAAAGGTGTGGTTGAAACGCTCTTTCCCAGAGGCACGACGCTCCTGGCACACCCCGTTGTTATTATTTTCTAGGTTGCAAGCATCTGCCATGTGCGCCTCTGTGCAATACGGACACCTTACACGTTCACTTGGGCATCGGGGTGCAACATGGCCGTAAGAGCAGCATTTCTGGCAGGCCGCAACGTAGAAATTCTCCTTAATGGTGCAGGACGTCCACCCTATCAAGAGTCGGTCCTGGTCTTTGAGTACTTTGTATACCGATGGAGAGACCTCAATTATGTGCACATTGTCACCAGCATGATGTCACCACCTGTCACCACCACATGATGTCACCACCTGTCATCACCACATTGTCACCACCTGAAGTAGGTCCGATGATGGAAGCCCTCCTCAGGAATGTCCAGGTTGTTGCGCGGGTTTATGTTAGCCCCCTAAGATTCCAGGAACAATGCTGGGGTTGACGCCAGAAATATTGAATTGCGGAAGGTGGCGTGGCGGCCGGGTAACTCTGAGTGCAGTTTTAATTTGTGCATTTGAAGAAATCGCCTTTTCTAGATTGTCGATCGACTCGCGGTCGGCAGAGGCAACAGTGAGACCCGAGCGAGATGGAATGAGCTTCACCTGTTTAACCCCTATCCCCGAGGGGTCGTTACCGAATGTTGATTTCAGCAATGTTATGGTGTCACGACCTGGATTTGCTGACGGATGAGTCGGGGTCACGAAAAGGACATGGTTGGGGTTGTGTGCATAGGACATGTACGGCTATGAACCATGAGAACCAGAACGTTGAGGTGCGGTGGAAGTGGACTGCGGAGCTGTGAATTGGGCAGAGGTAGTCTCAGTGGTGTGGTTAGGGCCCTGTAGGATTTGCACAAACGTTGGCTGGCTGGCCTGAGGTAGCGCTACGCCATCAGGAGCGGAATATGAATCCTGGTGGCGCCTATCTACAGACACCTGCTTGCGTAGTTCTTCAATGCACCCTTCTGCCCGAGCAAGATCAGTCTGCAAACCAACGACCGTGGCTTGCATGCAAAAAACAAGGCCATCACCTCGTCTCGCACGACTACCGGCACCTTATAATGATTGTCCGAGAGGCAACTCAAAAGCTTCTTCCCAATTTTCATGGTGTCCCGAGCGTCTGCAGCCACCAAATCTTCATTTTTCTGTGGTAAGCGGTGTCGAGAGCTACCAGGGGGATTATCCCCGTCATCTCGATGCGGATCATGATGGAGATTTTCCATGGTTATGAGGGAATGATCCGAGCTATGACTGCTGAGTCCCTCTGCTGGTGTCTCGTTACATTCCTAAGCGTGAGTAGAAGTTTGGGATAACCCAGATCGAAGTGTTTCCTGGCGCAGAGTCATTGTTGCTCGATTTAAGGGCTCCATCACTGGCTAACTGTATAGCGGTGGTGGGGTAGCGAGGGTATTGCAAACAACGGCTCCTAAGCCTAACTGCCGATTTCAGTCAATAAAAACCTAACATCCTGCAATTCGCACTACCAGCCACTCACCCGCTTGACTGCAGACGTTCATATTCTTGATGCGACGACCGGATAAAACAGAGAACCGGTATGATATCCAGAAGTCGGTATAATCATTTTCTCTGGTTGTCGGCGCATTCTTTATTATGTACTTCAATATCCAGGAAAGGTTGTACCAGCGCAGAGCACAAAATTCATGACTTCTTCGTCGTTTGCCTCGGGGCCAAATCCCCGAGGCAAACGCAATCTCGTAGCAGCCGCTCATACCCTTACCTCACCAATCCCGCACCTCCTCGTCACCATCCTACCGCCAAAACCATCCCCGGCCAAAATGCACATCCTCAACATATACAGCCCCCCTAAAGACCAGCACACTACCTTTGCCTCTCTTTTAAAAGAGGCACTAACGTTTGCGAGGAAGGAGCCGATTGTAATATGCGGATATTTTAACGCCCCCTACTTTGCTCGGGGCCACTTGAGAACCACTCGCAAAGGTCGACTTCTAGGGGAACTCGCGCAACAACTAAAACTCACCACATACGTTGACCCTTCTACTCCTACCCGCATACGCAGCAGCATGCAAAAAGACACCCACCCAGACCTCACCTTTTCATATAACATGCACTAAGCAGACTGGCAAATACTACCAGATAGACTAGGCAGTGGCCACTACAATATTGAACTCACCCTTCCCTCTCTAACCTACCGGCCCCCTAAATCTAAACAACCCTCAATTACGAACTGGGACGCGTTCCGCCAGTGCAGCCGCAAAATACCAACCCCATCTTCCGCGGATCCCGATGCCCTGGAAGAATGGCTTGGAGCACTACTTACCACCCGCACCAAACATGACACCATGTAGACCCCGCTACCCCATCACCTTATGTTGACTCCCGCATATCAACACCTATGTTAAGCTTCCTGCGGCATAGAACAACGCTGGAGGCAGCAGAAACACAAGTCGTACCCTCAAACGTAAACTAGCTCGTCTCGAACTGGACATGCAGCAACACACACAAACCGTCGCCCGCACCAACTAGAACCAGCTGTGTGACTCCCTTAGCGGAACGCTTAGTACTAAACGCACTTGGGCCATTCTACGTCACCTCCTCAATCCGAAAACTCCAAACACCACACCAACGGCCGGGTACAACAACTCATGCACTCCCTCAATCAGACCCCGACACACTTCTTAGCACACTTAAACGACTCCCCATGCTCCCGACGTACCTGAGCAGCCTGAATACAATAGCCCAATAAAGGACGAACTCGATGCCTCCATCACTTTAGAAGAAGTGAAAGCCGCGTTACTCACACCCCGTCGCCATACTGCTCCCGGAGTGGATGGGATCACAAATACACTCCTCCGACATCTTGACGACCTCACCATTGACCACCTCACTACCGTACTCAACACACACTGGCACAACCACACTTTCCCCAGTTGCTGGACCCACTCCGATATAACACTTCTCTCTAAACCTAATAATCCTGTGGGCATCCTGCACCTCCGTCCAATCTCTCTGGCTTCTTGTATCGGCAAATTATTGGAACATGTTATACACGCCCGAATCACCCACGACCTTGAATACAACATTTTCTCCAAAATATGCTAGGATTTCGACCGCATTTTTCAACCCAGGACGGTCTTATACAGGTCCACCACGACATTCTACATCACCGCCCTACACGTGACAATGCGGCCATTCTCTCTTTAGATCTGCACAAAGCATTTGATAACATTTCCCACACCGCCATATTACGTCAACTCACTTCCCTCGGCCTCGGCCCCAACACCTACGCCTATATCCAGAACTTTCTCTCCCCCCGTACGGCAACGATACACCTGGGCACCCTGCAGTCCCCCTTTCCCTATGCCAGCCCGCGGCACACCCCAAGGGGCTGTCCTATCACCTCTTCTTTTTAACATAGCTCTTATCCCCCCAGCTACAGCCATCCACACTATCCCACACCTCCGCAGTACTCTCTATGCAGACGACATAACTCTCTGGGTTCCTTCAGGCAGCGACGCACACATCGAGGAAACCTTACAGGCAGTTCTCACTACCACCCTGCAATGCATCCCACCACTCACGCTCAGCTGCTCCCCGACTAAGTCAGCCCTACTCGTCCTTCCACCATGCAAAACTGCCCCCCCCACCTAAAATCTGCTTATTTGCACACAACACACATATCCCCCAAACCACCCATCTCTGTATTGAAGGCTGCACATCACCTCCACTCGCTCCCCTCACAAAGCACTCACTCACATAAAACAATACGTAGCCCAAACCTCTCACCTTATCCGCCGGGTGGCAAACCGACAACACGGCATGGGAGAGTCCGACCGCATACGACTTCTCTAATGCTTTCTAATCAGCCGATTAACCTTGCACCTTCCTTTCACCCCTATCACACAAACTCAGCACGCACACCTCAACGGCCTTATCCGCAAAGCCTACCGCCACGCGTTGCTTTTACCTCCCCATGCCTCTACTACGTGAATTACAGCTATGGGACTCCACAACACTACACAGGAACTGATCGAAGCGCAGCGCTCCTCCCAAATCCTCCGTCTCTCCCGCTCCTCCACTGGAAACCACATCCTAGCCTCCCTCAATATCAACCCAATTCAAACTCCCTCCCCCCCCTGCTTATACCCCCACACATACGACGCCTACTCCTCATCAAACCCTTCCTCGCAACATGGACCCTCTCCACCATGCAGGCCGCCGCATGGCACGTGCCAAGCGCCTCGCCATCTCCCACCCACCCTCCCCCACTACCATCTATGTGGACGCGGCTCAATACCCAAACAATCAGGCTTACGCCACTTCTATGGACGGTCCTCCCCACCCCACAGCCATGTCTGTCCTCACCCCCTCTCCTACGGTGGCAGAGGAAGTTGCCATTGCTATTGCCATAGTTCCACAGCCCCAACCCACCACCATCCTCTCCGACTCCCAGCATGCCCTCTCCAACTACCTTAAGGGACGTATCTCTCCACAAGCTCTCCGTATCATCCTCCGACACCCTCCCCAGGATCCTGTGGAGCTACTGTGGACTCCGGCCCAACTGGCTTAGGAGGCAATGAGGCAGTACATTCACATGCTCGAGAACTCATTACCCGGGCTCCTGCTTCTTTTGCTCCTAACCACAGCATCCCCATCCCCCTGTACACATACACCGACATTACACTCACCACGGACTGAACCGTCGAACCCTCCCACCCCCCACAGCTACCTATCACCAGAGGAGGCCCGAGTGTCGTGCATCATCCAAGCGCACGCGTTTCCTCACCGCACGATCCTTTCCCTCACGTCGCTGCCTGCACTGTGGTGCACTGGACACGCACTTTTTTCCCTCTGCCAGTGCCCCAAGAATACATACCCACCCCTCCTAACCCCCGGGCATGGGAGCAGACCATGCGGAGCTCCAAGGGTTCGGACCAGGTGCTAGTCACCTCCCGAGGCCTCCAAGTCGCTGCGGCCCTGTGGGCAGCCGCCACCGCGCCATAAGGGGGAGCTATTTCAATAAATGTTATTTCTCTCTCTCTCTTTCTCTCTCTCGGCGAGTCTCGGGGGGCCGTAATTACAAGTAGCCCACAACCATCCTAGGAACGTGCATCGACCCCATCTTCAGCAACTTTAGGGTCATCCACTGCAATAGCCCTTGACTTTACATTTCACAGACCATAAGGGGGTCATAATAAAAGCTGAACGCCAACCAGAGCTCTACGTCACCTACGTGGAACATAATGATGATAACGCGTAAAAAAAGACAAACTCAACCACGTACAACGTCTCTCTGTCTTTCTCTCGTCATTGCCTCTCCACTCTAACAACCCCCACCCCCCTGCCATAAAATTACACCATCTTCCAGTAGGGGAACGCTCAGTAGTATGCGAAACAGCCAGGGGGTCAACGCAACTGCCCATTCCGTAGTTCCAGTAAGTGAAGTCTGGTAGTTACCATGGAAACAAAACAATAAATATAACGGTAGCTACGTTCCTGAACATCACGGAAACGACGAACTGAAAACTAAGGGGCACTTGAATCTACACCATGCCTGCTTCGCATACTACTCAGGTTCGCCTACGGGAGATGGTGTAATTTTTTTTGTGTGCCGTGTATAGTGCTTCAAACATCATTGATATTTATTGGCATGCTACTACATTGAGGAGTAGATACTAGTGTTGTACAGAACGGCGTCCCTGGAACTATTTCCTTTTTGAAGGAACGGAGGAACACCACCGTTCCATTACGGGTCGGTGAAACTTTAGCGGTAACTCGTTAGTTTTTTATGGAACGGAAGGAACGGCGTTCCTTCTGCCAACGTTATATCGCTAGGAATGGGCTGTTTTAAAGACGATGGTCTTTCTTGGGCTATTTAAACCCAGAAATTTTGGTCTGTCGGTATGTCTGTCTTTCTGTCCGTCTCTCTGTCTGTCACTCGATTCAGCCGCCCGGCCAAAGCAAAACAATGCCTGCACAATAGTCTTATATAGTCACAGTGAAATCTACCCGTCTATGTCCGGTGTAATGTTCATAGTTGTCAACATTGTTGAAGAAGAACAAGACATTACGCAAACATGAGACAACAAATCAATACAGAAGTGATATTTGCAGTGTTCCTGTATAAAAAAATGAGACATGCTTGACTTTTGCGAAATTAAATACTTTATCAACTGCAGAAAAAGAATTCACTCCGCCGTCGTTTGCTGTCGCCCGCGCCACTATAGCTTCTGCCGCCATTTGAAGAAATCAACCGGCAACAGTTCCACAAGGTTCTATTAGATAGTTTCCCGTTCTGCTTGCAACGCACGTACAGTAGGGAAACGCGGTTCTATAAACGTTGAAGTAGGCGCCTCGATTAACGCTCATCTTCGACGTACGGCAGTGTTCGCATCAAGACACCTGGTTTAGAGCAGTGGAACGCGGGAAATTTAAAATGATTTAAGCGAACCTTTGGCGTCTTTACCTTGGGAGGAGCGCGACGCAAGAGGAACAGCATGAGAGGTGAGCGGGACAGCGAAGGGAGGCATTTACTTCGCAAAAGCCGATAAAGACTCTCGCCTTTTGACGACATTTGCAACGAAAGGAGCAGATACGCGGCCAATGTTTTTGATGCTACGGCTCGAGTACAAAAATCCACAAGTCGCTACTGTTTCCCTTCCTATAGGCTGGCCAATTTGCCCACCCTTAGGCGGAACGTGCTTCTTCGAATGTCAAAGGCAGAAGAGTAACCACTTAGCGGGCTTGCTTGTGCTTGCTTTCATGCCATCTTCAGCTAATTAATCAATCAATCAATCAATCAATCAATCAATTATTTAATTATTAAATTATTAATATTATTTATTTAACTAATTAAATAATAAATTAATGAAACGCCCGTTGAGCTTACGCGGCCTTCGACGGCTGAATAGCGCCCGCCGCGAGAATTCTTTTTACTATACATTCCTTGTCCGGAGAGGCAAGAATTCGCGTCTCGCGGATAGAATTGTTCTCTGCCAGGGAAAGGTGTCTAAGTGCGAGCGTCGCTGCAGGTACCTTGTGAAACCACCGTATATTGTCAGGGGTAATTATCAGATGAGCGCGTGCGAGCCCCGGGTGCGTTTTTGTCGAGGGAGTTGCTCTCGCTGTAAGGTCATTCGAAGGGCACCGGGTCACCGGAAATTGTTCGGAATTGCAGGTTTGGACCCCTCAAAGGAAAGCGTGAGCTCGTTGTCGCAAGTTGCTTAATCCCAACGTTTAAGGTATCGTGAATGTAAGACTGTTTTATGGGAGACAACGCGACCAACGACCTAAAACAGTGCTGGCTGAAATGACCGAGCCATCGACCGCAGATTTTGCCGCCTTGTCAGCGCCCGAGAATTTCTTTTCTTTTGTGCAGCAAACCCTTACAGCCGAGGCACAGGATAAGCTTTCGTGGTACCTGCTGATACCAGTTGTCTACCCGCTGCCGCAGATGAACTTCGAGGGACTGAACAAACTTTTCGTTATGTACCAGCCGTCAGTACCCTCAAGCGCTTCCGTGGAACGGCTCTTCAACATTGCCAATGAAGTGTTGACGAAAAAACGCGTTCGTCTGCCTGACTCCAACGTCGAAATGCAACTCTTGATGAGTTCAAACAAGGGACTCTGCTTAGTTGCGACTACGCATTCGGGCATTTTTCTCCTACTCATTATTTTCACACTTTTTCATTCATTTCACATTTTTTGTCTTTTTCCATATCCTGTAACTTTCTTATGTACTTTACTTGTTTCTGCTTAAAGAACCAAAGAATCTGTCGTTTCTGTACTACGGCACGTATTTGCATGTTTTCTCATTACTTTTTTATTGGTGCTTCCTCTTTCTTTATTGTGTCGCAATTTGTATTCGACTACAATTTGTATAGAGAGAGAGAGAGAAATAACTTTTATTTGTCCAGTTTGTGGAGGAGAGCTAGACCTCCACCCTAGGCGTCGGCCAGGAGCCCTTGGGTCCTAGCAGCGTCTTCGGCAAACTGGACGGCCCAGACTTGATTCGCCGGGTCTGAGCTGAGCAGTATGGTCTCCCACTGCTCATTACTGCTAATTTTTTTACGTGCGTCATTACGCTCCGTGTTATTTCCTGTGCTTTTCCCTTGTGTGTATTTTGAACCATCGAAACTGGTTGGTGCGTCGCGTCCACCTACTTGGCTATCTTTGGTTGTTTCCTTTATTTACTACCCTGATTGTGTTCGGCATACTTTGTAATTCTTGTGCGTTCATTTCGTGCGTGCCTATGTTGTTTGCTCTTATTTTTTTATTTTTATCGTCTTGCAACCTAACTTTGGATTGGTTATCGTCTTGCAACCCCCTTATTCATCCCCTGCAAAAGGACCTGTAAGGGTTTTAAAAAAACGGTAATATTGAATCATCATTCATTAAAGACCGGTGTACTGTCCCTTTGGAATTGGAATTGGATTAGATTGGATTGGATTGGCTTTGCTTGGCTTGGCTTGGCTTGGCTTGGCTTGGATTGGATTGGATTTGATTTGGGTTGGATTGGATTGGATTGGAAATTCAGTTGTAGCATGGGTGTGTAGAGCGTTGGGTCTCCACATTCGCCAGTCTGCACATTCCAGAGGAGTGACGTCATAGGCGCGGCAGACGCACTGGCACCGGCGCGTGCCCAGCTGTCGGCTCCGGTGCGCAGTAGCCGCTTGATAGCTGTTTCGCGTGGCGCCTGGAGAGCCGTGCTGCCAATGCGCGAGGAGCAGTGACTGGACTGGACTAGAAATCGGGTTAGCAGTAGTACGCATGATAATCAGCTACTCCTAGACAACCTGGAAACCTAAGCTAAACCTAGACAACCAGGAAACCTAAGCGTATGCAGGAGCAGCTGAAACTTAGCTCACGCTACGTATACCTTGGCTTAGCCAAGCTAAGCCCCTGCTAATTGTTTCTCACTTTGTTTCGCCTCAGGAATCCGACACCATATTTTAATTTAAAAATGAAACGTAACGTTAATGTAACGACATCTTCGAATGTTCAAAGTTGAACTCGAATGCGTTCCTTTCGCGGTAAAGGAACTTGTAACGTGAACTCGTTTCAAAATTGGGAAGGAACGAGGAACAGGCTTTAGTTCCTGTTTTTGAGGAACGTGTACAACACTGTTAGATTCTTGCAAATCAAACTAGGTTTGCATTGCAAACCTCAAACACAAAAATCACACACTCAAAAAATTCGTTTTTGAGTGTCTAATAATGTTGCCAAATATAGCATGATGATACGCCATAAAGTTTGAATTTACATTTATTTGACTTCTGTTGGGTGTTTTTAAAAAGAAATATATAATTGTTGCTTTTGGTGTTCCATATGTTGACGGAGTAACTGGGGAAAAGTTTTTGCCAAGATGATCCTGGCATGAAGAGGGATGGGCACGTGAAATATACTTCTTACATTGAAGGTTATAAAGCGTTAAACAAAAAAATTTCAAGTTTTGTGACTTCGTTTCATCTGTTGATCTTCGCAAAATGTAATCTGCAATATGCTAGATGTAATGCATTCAATATATTGGTTTTTAGCAGACTGAAACTGTTCAATACTTAACTTTTTCAAGCCAATTCTTTGGTCTTTAGCCTTGGTCTTTAGCGTGAATTGCATGAAGTTCTTTCTTTAGAAATTAATGTGGAGCTGACAGAAGATACTCGGTTAATATTCATAACGTTTAATGGTTTACACTTCAATTTTTAGTCAATTTGAGAGCCGCTACTTGCGGTAAATTCCATAATTTTTTTTAACATGCATATAGCAGTACCTCAGCTTTAGGATTACCCGTTACAAATGCCCCTTCTGTAGATTGTCTCGGCACACCCATAATTATACATGCTTGTACCACGCACTGTGTGGGAGACAAATCCACACCCTGTTCATATTTATTTTGGGAAGTGTGCGAGCAGTGACGTTTGCGGTAGTGAAACGTTTCAGGGTTATTATCGTCTCCGCGATTCACTAAGGACCATGCACGCACTGCGGGGTGCTGTGTAAACATAAATATGAATATGTTGTAGTAGGCAGTTACCACCTTTGTCAAATGAATGCTTCAAACACGACAGCCTCGGATGTACGCATGGTTTTACATTGAAACGCGGTAACGATAAGCTTGCGAAATTGCTACCGAAAACATCGCTGCTCGCTCTCCTGCCGAGAACAATATACTAAAGTGTGGAGTTGTCTGTCAACAGAGTGCGTAGTGCAAACATCTATAATGAGAGTTGTGCCAAAACAAGCTACAGAAGGGGTTTAGGGATCAAGTATTCCTAAAGCTGGAGCATTGCTCCAAGCCGTCCAAAAAGCACTGCGCTTTGCAGCAAGTAGCGGGTATCCCTGATTAGAAAATCTTACAACTATAACAAGACGTCCGACACACATCCACAATTAGTGTTTTGTTATCCGCTCGACCTCCCGTGTACGTGTCGCTCATAAACTGTCCAAATTTGATCTTCCATTGGACGTCGGAAAGTCCGGGTCGCACGTTCATAAAATGAGCAATTCTGTTGCATCGGACAATCCCACGAACGTCCATCTGATGTGCGTCGGCTCTTTGCGGATGTCTGACGGATGTCCGTGTCCGACACCAATGTCCAACGGATGTTTGATCGACATTTGTCGTCCAATGTTGTCTAGCCTAAAAACGCTCGAACCACGAAATAATTATGCAATTTTCTACTGCATTGCCCAGCCATTCCTGAAGCACAAAGGGTGACCAAACTATGGGTAAGTGTAATGTCATGTTTTACTTACACTCAGGGGCACGCGCAAACATATAATTTACAGTACAATTGGGCCATAGTGTGATGGGTTCATTATTCTCTAGACGTTTTTGTCCCTGTAAAACACAAACAACAAAGTTAAAACAGTTCAACTCAACGAGAAAGCTTTAAAGTGCGGAGCAGGTATACTCCAGAGTAGCTGTGATGCCTTTCTTTATTCTCTGTGCCTGTCATCACGCTTTCCACTCCCTGAATCACTCTTCGCGTTATGAATTGGGAAATTAAATTTTGATTTTCCGAATTCACGATGCTCGCGCGCCTTCTCCTGGGTCAGCTCACATGCTTTTCTTATTTTAGTTTGTTGTTCTACCTCGAACAGCAAGAGCGGGAGTTGTCTGCTTTTCGTATTTGCTTTTATCGCACACGAGCTGGAGTCTTTTAGCACTATTTCTAACCAGTCGTTTCTTTTCGGGGCAACTTTTTTCAGTTTGATATCTCGAAACCCAAGCGAATGAGCATTACTAACTGAATGAACTGGGGGCTACCAGTT
This sequence comes from Haemaphysalis longicornis, assembly GCA_013339765.2. NCBI lineage: Eukaryota > Metazoa > Arthropoda > Arachnida > Ixodida > Ixodidae > Haemaphysalis > Haemaphysalis longicornis. Next base: position 87,796,439 of record CM023448.1, on the reverse strand, counting down.
AAATCAGAGATTTTGCCTCAGATGCACCTGAAGTTTTCCATACGGTGAACAACAAGAACATGAAGCCACACTGCCATGGGTTCCAGGAGTTTTTGGTGGTAGTTCCAACATAGACCCATTCTTGAAGGCTTAATAGACATACAAGAGGGTGAATTTTTGAATCCTCTGCTTCGGTGCTAGAGGAAGCGTGAACCCGTGACCCCGAACCATCTACTATGAGAATCCCGGGGCCTAAAGGGCTTTGCTCTTAAACGCAGGTCGTCTTTATCTACCTACGTTTTTGTGACACGACTGTGACACGAACCATCTACTATGAGAATCCCGGGGCCTAAAGGGCTTTGCTCTTAAAAGCGGGTCGTCTTTATCTACCAACGTTTTTGTGACACGACTGCGGTCGCTGTGATGTCAACTTCATCGACCATTTAAGAAATGGTGATGCCAGTAATATTCTGAGCGTATACACATTCATAGTACAAGTAGCGAGTTTCCGTGACAGTGCAGTGAAATCTAAGTTTTCACCGTCACAATCTCGTGACTTGCAAAAATTCTTACATTCTGTATGCACCAGGCGGCAAAATGCGTTAGTGATGCAGGCTGTAATAGAGTCCTTTCAGGTGAGGAAAAACTGTTGAGTACACAATTATTTAGGACCGAGATAAGGAACGTTTAAAAGAGAACACCCGCATCCTTTTACTACGCAAAGTGAATCAAAAGAAGTAGAACCATTTTTCATAGTCAATAACAGCAAAAATCTGCCCCCGCTAGGACATCTCAAAATAATGCTAACGCTTTTTACCAGCACTACGTGTACACGACATCCTGGGCTCTAATAAAAATTTGCCATTTTAATAAGAGGCTGCTGGTATTTTGTTTCTCCACGGTACCGAAACATATAAAAATATAACACCGGCCCGCAAATTTTTAGCCTATTGGAGTAGTGCATGGAATATTACTTGTTGATAAAATGTATTCATACCTTACCGACGTACTTCAAATATGGTTGGTCAGTTTTTTACCTTTCTACAGACGTCCCTAGAAGATCAAATACATATTTTTAGATGCGACGCAGAGAGGAGCATCTTTTTCCGGTGGCCGTGTCCCGCGTGCGTCCGTCGTCCGCATCCGCACAGCTGCGTCTCTCGTCCGCTCGCCTTCTCTCCTCTCTCCGATAGCCAACACTCTCTCCCAACATATGCGGTCGCGCTGCGCGCGGCTGCGCACTGTGCGCATTTGCAGTACTCTCTCTCTCTCCTGCGGTCTCCTCTCCTTCGGCGCACTGCGCATAGAAGCGGAGTGCCGCGCTCCGGCCAGTCTCTCAGTCGACGGTAGTCCGCGCTTCCAATTGCGCTTGCTCTCTTGCCGTACCCCACGATTGCTTGATGCGACGCTAATGAAACCCCTTTCAGTGTCGCATCACACCAGGGTTGCCGCGAGGGAGGTGTGCGTAATTTTTTAAATTTAAGTGTGAAACTTCATATCGGCCACTTTTGCAACGTCCCCGAGGCAACAGTAAGTACATAATAGAATTTTATGGTTCATGAGCGCTACGTCTTCGTACAGCCCTCCACACTATCCCACACCTCCGCAGCACTCTCTATGCAGACGACATAACTCTCTGGGTTCCTTCAGGCAGCGACGCACACATCGAGGAAACCTTACAGGCAGGTCTCACTACCACCCTGCAATGCATCCAACCCCTCATGCTCAACTGCTCCCCCACCAAGTCAGCCCTATTCGTCCTTCCACCACACAAAACTGCCCCCACACCTAAAATCGGCTTATTTGCACACAACACACCTATCCCCAAACCACCCATCTCCGTATTCTAGGGCTCCACATCACCTCCACTCGCTCCCCACACAAAGCACTCACTCACATAAAACAATACGTAGCCCAAACCTCTCACCTTATCCGCCGGGTGGCAAACCGCCAACACGGCATGGGCGAGTCCGACCGCATACGTCTTCTCCAAAGCTTTCTAATCAGCCGATTAACCTACCACCTTCCTTTCACCCCTCTCACACAAACCCAGCACGCACACCTCAACGGCCTTATACGCAAAGCCTACCGCCACGCGTTGCTTTTACCTCCCCATGCCTCTACTACGTGCCTTACAGCTATGGGACTCCACAACACTACACAGGAACTGATCGAAGCGCAGCGCTCCTCCCAAATCCTCGTCTCTCCCGCTCCTCCACTGGACACCACATCTTAGCCTCCCTCAATATCAACCAATTCAAACTCCTCCCCCCACTGCTTATACCCCCACACATACGACGCCTACTCCTCATCAAACCCCTTCCTCGCAACATGGACCCTCTCCACCATGCAGGCCGCCGCATGGCACGTGCCAAGCGCCACGCCATCTCCCACCCACCCTCCCCCACTACCATCTATGTGGACGCGGCTCAATACCCAAACAATCAGGCTTACGCCACTTCTATGCACGGTCCTCCCCACCCCACAACCATGTCTGTCCTCACCCCCTCTCCTACGGTGGCAGAGGAAGTTGCCATTGCTCTCGCCATAGTTCAACAGCCCCAACCCACCACCATCCTCTCCGACTCCCAGCATGCCCTCTCCAACTACCTTAAGGGACGTATCTCGTCACAAGCTCTCCGTATCATCCTCCGACACCCTCCCCAGGATCCTGTGGAGCTACTGTGGACTCCGGCCCACACTGGCTTAGGAGGCAATGAGGCAGTACATTCACATGCTCGAGAACTCATTACCCGGGCTCCTGCTTCTTTTGCTCCTAACCACAGCATCCCCATCCCCCTGTACACATACACCGACATTACACTGCACCACAGACTGAACCGTCGAACCCTCCCACCCCCCACAGCTCCCTATCACCAGAGGAGGCCCGCATGTGGCGCATCATCCAAGCGCACGCGTTCCCTCACCGCACGATCCTACAGCACTCCCACCCCCACCTGTTTCCCTCACCTCGCTGCCCGCACTGTGGTGCACTGGACACGCACTTTCATTCCCTCTGCCAGTGCCCCAAGAATCCCTACCCACCCCTCCCCACCCCCAGGCCTGGGAGCAGGCCATGCGGAGCTCCGAGGTTTCGGACCAGGTGCTAGTCACCTCCCGAGGCCTCCAGGTCGCTGGGGCCCTGTGGGCAGCCGCCACCGCCCCATAAGGGGGAGCTCTTTCAATAAATGTTATTTCTCTCTCTCTCCGCATGCTCCACTGGAAGCAAGGAGGGTGGGGAAGCAGGGGCCGGAGGGGCGTCGGTCGCGACGTGGCTGTTGCCACCACAGCCGCTGCTGGCTCAGCGAGCGGTGCGGAGGCGCGTTGTACTGCCTGAGGCAACCCGGAGGGAGGGGGGGCGGGGCCAAGTCCGACTCTCGGTACTGGGTCCCCGCCGAAACCAGACGCCACTCCCCCCCCGGCGAATCGGCGCACCTCCCCAGGGGAAAGAGGCGAAGTTCTTCCGCGCCTCTGGGTAGGTGATGTTCTCAGTGATGTTAACATTGATTATCTGCTTCTCATGCTTAAACGTTTCACATTTTGGGAGTACACTGCGTGGGGTCCCTGGCAGTTGGCACAGGTGAAGGTTTCGGATTCACAGTTTTCTGAAGGATGGTCATGCTGGCCGCACTTAGCGCAGGTAAGTCGGCCACGGCAAGAGTTTTTGCCATGCCCGAACCGTTGGCACCTGAAGCAGCGCCGTGGGTTCGGGATGTACGGGCGGACAGAACGATGTATATAACCGGCATTTATGGATTCTGGAAGGGTGGATCGATCGAAGGTTAGGATAATGTGTTTAGTTGCTATCTGTTTGTCATCGCAGCGTATGGATATGCGCTTTAGAGCCGTGACGCCCTGATCCCTAAAGCCTTGCAAAAGGTCGGCATCGGTTTCGGAAATGAGATCTGCCTCAGAGATCACACCCTGAGAGCTGTTGAGGCTGTGGTGGGAGTGTGACCCTGATCTCCAGATCTGCCATGCGGGTTTGTTTCAGGAGGATTGTGGATTGCTGCTGAGTTTTTACTTCAACTAGCACTTAACCAGTTCTGAGCTTTTTGGAGTCGTATGTTTTTCCGATGATACCTTCAAGGAATTTCGAAACAAGAAATACGGATTGAGACCGGTACCGGAAATCAAAAAACGAGGGTAGTTATCTGGCTTTGGGAGCGAGATGGAAGGCAAAGCAGGAAAAAAACTTCAGTGTGGCCCCTTTTAAGGGACTGATCACGTTTGGGGGGCTTGAAAATACCATATGCTGTGGTATAAAACCAGGGGAAGGGGGTACTTCCTTCGCTCGGGTTACCCTGATACTGAGAGAGGTCTCGGAGCTCCCTGCCTGACAAACAGACAGGGAGCCCATCTGCCGGAGCTTGACCTGGCCTGCGACGGCCACCATTCGTGGTTTCTCACCCTCCACCTATAAACTCATCGCCCGGTTGGATACAGCTTATGTTTGGGGGCTCGGGGTCCACGGTGTCGCCAATACCGTCACAAGATTACTCAAGGTGCCCCGTGCGGGGGATCTCGTCAATGGTATTGTACAGTCCCATTTTGAGTATTTTATCGGTTGAAGTACCCATTGGTAACCCCGACGCTTACTTGAGTTCCTTTCGCGTTACCACGCCTATTTGGAAACGTTTGGTGCTGCTCAGCATCACATATGAGGCTGCATACGTAATACGGGACAAGGCAAATACTTGTACCAACCTCACCGTAACACGTTGTTTCATCCCATTGTGCCTGTTTGTAACCCGGCGGATCATATGATATGACTTGATCCGTGGTCCTTTTTAGATGCTGAAGCAGGGAGTCGTTTTTAGTGTCGGCTTGTGCTGTAAGGCCTAGGATGCAGAGTGTCTTGGTGTGTTTGATGTTGTGGCCTTCCAAGGGGATTTAGATGTCGTCATTTTTGTGCCTTATGGGCTGCCTTCGTACAAAAAAATGAAGGAAGCTCACAATAACGCGTAAGACTTGAAGGTAGGGAAGCTGGACGCAACAGTACCGTGTTTCCTCTTTTTGGCCTCACCGCATTGTTTAAGCGTTGCCGCTGTGCGAACGACCATAGATGGATGTTCGTCCTACTCCATCGCACACGGCTTTGCGCGCACGTCGCCTTCCTTCATCGCGCGCACTTATTGCTGCGGCGGCGGTGTCGTCGCCTTCCTTTGCCAGGTGGCGGCACGGGTCCCGCGCGCTTCTCCGTTCCTTCTTCGCCTATCTCTCCCCGCCATCGGGTGCTGCTCCAATCCCGGCGCTTAAGGAAGGGGGTGTGGTTTGACCTCTACCTCCCAAGGTCAAAACTGGTCACCCCGCGAAGACTGCTTGACGTAGCTTACTGTAGCTTTCGCTACAATAGGGACCTCCGACTTCTGCGGCGCACAGGACAGGACAGATTCCTTGGCGTATTGGTTAACGGTTGCAGCGGCGAGTTGAAGCGTCCTCTGCAGGTCACCGAGGGAGTTCGTGCCTGTTCATAAGGTGACATCATCTGCATATACGGCGTGGCGCAGGTTGAGTATTTTCTCTAGTTCCAGAAAATCCAGAAGCGCGATGTTAAAATGCAGGGGAGAAAGGACTGAGCCTTGGCGAGTCCCTTGGTCCCCTAGTTTCATTAGATTAGAGGTGACCTCCCCTATCTTAAGCGGATGGAAAGAAATTGTACAATGTAGTTGTAGGTCCTCTCTCTCCACATCCTGTCGAGAGATGACCTACGTGCCCATGGTCTGTTCTGAATGTATGACGCATACGTTTAAAAGGACATATGACGGTAACAACTGCATGTGGTGCGTATCGCTCGAGTATCGCTCCCGGTGACAGAATACATTTTTACACTGATACATCACTCGTCGTCACGGCCTGTGCGGAGAGGCGCGCTTTATCTTGCCCTCGAACGGAAAGTTGCGCCGTGTCCGCCGTGTGCGTGCGAATACAAAGCCGAGGATAACTCGTGGTGGATGTGTGACGTGTACAGCTCTGAGTAACATGAGCGCGTGGGCGTGGCTTTGCGGCGCTCAGCTGCCGCACGGGCACGCTGCGCTCATCTGGAGAGCTAGGGTTCTGAGCGCTGTAGCATTGTACGAAATTATAACTTTTCAAATCTAATGATGGTTATCGGTGCTTGATGATACTCTACAATTCTCTTTTTACAATCAAACGCCTAATTGGAACAATTCGAAAGGTAATTACCAAATTTTAGTTTATTATGTAAGTAAATAGCTCTTGGAAGCCGTTTTATGGCGTCCGCCACGGCCATGATCACTTCGCGCAAGAAAGACAATGATAACCCCGAAAGCCAAGTTTTTAAAAAAAACCTAAAGTCTTCCCTGTAACACCCTGTATAAGGCGCATCAGTTTCTATAAACACGAGCAAACGTTACTCGAGCGAGAAACTCGTGGAATCACTCAGCGGCGTTAAATGCATATTATTTTTTTACCTTCCCAAGGAGACGGCGATGAAAAAGGAGCTCAGCAATTCGGTTTCCATTGCTTTTATGTTACTTTTGCGGTTCTTCGTTAAGTATCTCCCTAAATGGCACCAGTGTGACCGTGAAGTGACCCTGGTCGGACAGTACTCATCAGTTTTGCTGGTGTGAGTACAGACTGTCTCCCTGACTGAAAGACCCGGACCAGCCTGAGCGTTTAGCTAACCCTAACCACGAAGGTTGGGCGCTTGCCGCCTGACAGCTGGAACTGCTGCTGTGGCACCTACTACTGACTTGCCACCATCTCAACTACATTATCTGCGCGACGGCAAGCTATGGGCGCCGCTCAAAATCCATCAGAAGATTCAGCTGGAAATCAAACAATGGAATGCGACTGCTCACTGCCCGATGCAGCATCCGCCGCAAATGTGGTGCCTGGTCCTAACCGTTATGCCGCGTTGACTCCCCACCAAAGCGCGAGTGGCAAGGCTTACCCTGCAACTGGGCGAAACATGGCAACTGCTGAAAACTCATCAGGTGATCCTGGCGGAAACCAATCTATGGAATACGACTACAACAGCGGCCGTACCATCACCCCAGCAGGACCAGGAATAAAGATCCAGCGGGCCCGCAAACAAGCAAGCACTCAAGTAAGACAAGGTGAAATTTTTAAACAACGCTCCTCTAGCCCCACTCAACTTGGACGTTCGTCTCCAGCAAAAGGACCAATGCCTAACCAGATCGCTCAACCCTTTGAGGGGTCCATAAAGACATAAACAGCTAACCAGTCGCGCCGACCCACCCAACCAACGGTTCCTAACAACGAATACAAAATTATCTACCGCCCACGCACGGGGCTCTGCCTGTCAAAATGGTCAGACAAAATATTCACGCAAGGATTTGCCAGAGCTGGGAACATACCATTAAGAGATTACTACAGGCAAGTAACAATACAAACACAGTGGGATCAAAGCTTGATCTTCACAAGTACCGCAAGCGAGGACCTGGCAGAAGTACTCAGCACGATCACTCAAATTAAACTTGAAGGCGCAACCTACTAACTCTGCATACGTCAAGCCGCCTCCAAATACATTCCGAGGGGTCTTCCATAGCCTTGAAGCCGGGACGACGGAGGAAGAACTGGCAGCCATTTTAATCACCACTGGTCCCTGAATTCTTCACGCCAGGGTGCTGGGGCACTCTAATACCGCTGTGGTCGCGTTCGAAGGACCTCACGTTCCCTTTTACCTAAAAGTAGCCTGTACACTCACCGATGCCGACACACCAAAAAACACACCAGTACTGCTCTCTCTGCGGGGAACTTGGCCATAGACCAGACGTATGCCCCACTCCGGATAGAAAAATCTGTTCCTCGTGTGGCTCGGGAAATCCGCTGCCTGATCACCAATGCGTCCCAAAGTGCAAACTATGTGGTTTGTCTCACGAAACCGCAAGCAAGGACTGCAAACGCCGTCTAAAACCCAACCCACCACCGCGTGTCCCTAGAAACCAAGCGGAGCAGACCACAACTGCAAACCGAACATCAACGGCAACTCAGAACCCTCCACAGGACAGGGAACAATGCCCCCCTCCTTCCGACCAAGCCAAGCCCCATAAAAGAACCAAGAGCAACAAGAACCGACAAGGTGAGCTGGTCGCAGACGCTAACCAATCCTCCCACTGATCAACCTCTCCCCTCGCACCATACACAATCTCACAACATGCATCACACACCACAACTCCCATCTCCCCCATTTCAGCTGCCATCCACCTCAAAACCTCCCACCTAGAATAACGAGGACAATGTTGTAAACTCAGTGCCCGACACTGAGCCAAGCACACAATTGATTGCAAAACAAATTGAACTTCAATTTAGCGTCTTGACGGCACACAACACGACAAAAGATAGCTCCCTAATGTAGCTCTGCGTAAAGACAAATGAACGCGTAGCTGCACTAGAATACAGGATGGTGCCTTCAGAACAAGCACTTCAGCTGGAAAACAACAGTCACGCTTTCACCAAGCCCTTCGTCAACACCAAACCAAAGTGAACAAGGTGTCCAGCAGTTATGTACACAGCTCGATAGGATTCATCAGCGACTCTCCGTCCTAGAACAGAAAAGCGATCTAGCCCACAAGAAACAAAACATATCTGAAGACAACGCGAACATGAATGCCCCTCCCTGCGGATGACCAGACCGCAGAATAATACTCAAATATACAAGAAGCTCACAATTTGGCAGTGGAATAGCAGATCCCTAACTAATGAAAAACGAAGTTTGCTTGACTACAGTCAGTTACACGACCCAGATGTCATCGCGATTCAAGAGGCAGAAACAGACCAGACCACGTCTGTCTGAGGTTACAACACCTACTTTACTACGGGCAAGTACCGCGCTGTAATCCTCGTCAAGAAAGAGCACACAACGGTGCAGCACCATTTTTCTTCGTCATTGGAATACACGTTTATTGAGATCCTGCCGAAAACAAAATCCCAAGCAAGCCTGTTTATATTAAACATCTACAGTTCCACACAGGCGTTCGTCACCATTTTGAGTCACCTGATACAACCAGCAAATCGACAAGCTCAGGGGTACAAACTCGTCCCCTTAGGTGACTTCAGTGCTCCCTATGTAGCTTGGGGCTATCGCGGAACCACCAAAAGGGAGCAGACGTGTACAGCATGGCGCAGCAATATCAGTTAACTCTCTGGAATGGCCCAAGCACCCCAACCAGAATAGGAAATAGTGTATCCAGGGACACAACCCCTGATCTCACCTTCTCTTATAACATCAGAAACTTGGAGTGGCTCCGACTGGATGAGACATTAGGGAGCGATCACTATATAATACCGTCTGTTGTTGCCCAATACGGAACCCCGCAACGCCTTGGAAAAGCAAAGATCACTGAATGGAAAGCATTCCGTGAGGAGACCCAACAGACCAACTTCGATTCCATTGAGCAATGGTCAGAAGGAATTATCCAATTGGTTTCTACACAAACACACCAGAACAATTCAGCTTACCACCGATAACCCTGACACTGATCCGCACCCCCTACACCTACGGTAGGCTCGGAGAAGCATTATCAAGCGGTGGAAAAAAAAAGAACCAGCCGTGCCCTCAAGCTCCGAATAGCTCAAATTACTGCTGAGGCCACCGACTATCTACATAATATCAGTAGACAGAATTGGAGCCAATTTTGGGACCAACTACAAGACACGCTGAGCAACCGCTGAAGTTGGCGCATTCTCGAAAAGCTAATAGGGGTTACATAAACGAAGGCAGCCGCCGCACACCATATCCGGCGTCTCATTCACCAATACCAAGGGGACGACCAACAATTACTCAGAGACCTGGCTGACCGTTACATAGATCCCATCCCCGCCACCCCTCGTGTGCTCCCCGCTTACGCCGGTAACCCCAACCCAGACCTTGACAGCCCCTTTACGGAGGCGGAAATAACC